>APFE030644815.1:52898-73469 GCA_000404065.3 Pinus taeda | reverse complement strand
GCGTTGCTACGCACTTCACCCTCTGCCTCTCTGCGTATACCCGCAGAGATCCTTCTGCTGAACAGCGTGGCCACGCACTGCTCCTTTCACTGATCTATGTACAGTACGCACCCAATGGCACTATCGCGCCGCGTACTTCCCAGGAGATACGCGCTCAAAAGAATAACTGCGCCGCGTACTTTCACAGCAGGTACGCACCCAAAAGAATAATCGCGCCGCGTGCTGCTACAGAAGGCACGCACCTGAACCACTGTTGCCATGCGTATCTACGCTCTGAACCTTCGGCACCTCTGCGTACCCACGCACTGAACCTTCGGCGCCTCTGCGTACCCACGCACAGAACCTTCGGCTCCTCTGCGTACCCACGCACTGAACCTTCGGCGCCTCTGCGTACCTTGGACTAGGGCTGAATTAACCTCAGATGCTCAGATCTGAACTTGTGCTCAAGAGATCACCCTTCGCAGATTCGCTTCTAACTTCTCCTTTATAGATCAATCTTTTAAAAACCGAGAACCCAATAAATCAGATCTTAAGATATTCAATCACTCAAAAGGTGCTCAAGCCAAATGATCTCCTTTGCTTTATATAGGCTAGTTCTTCCTCAAATCAAGGATCATGGGGCTCAATAAAAATAATAAAATAAACAATACCACGGACCAAAACCATGATAACCCAATGCTGTTGGCTAAATACCATGAGAAACCCCACATGTGGGCGCTTAACTGCCTTGAAGTGTGTGCACTGGGCTACGCACCCCATGAATGGGTAACCCGCGTATTTGGACGCAGTCCCTGCACGATATACCTACGGGTACACACCTCCTGAACTGTTCTCCTGCGTACTTCTTTAGTTTCATCAAAATGAGAGCCATGCCATGGGTGTTGCCATCAAGTACAACATCTGAAACATCATACCAGAACCATAATGCCAACAATCCCATAATGCCAACAGTCTTGGGCTATTAACCTATTTCTTTACATTCCATAAAATCAAACTCTTAGCCAAACAAAAGCAATTTTAAAAACTAAAAAGAAAATTGTCAACAATTCCAATTTATAAACACAATTCTTTTAAAATTTGTAAGTGTGTGTATATTTAACTTCTATAGTGGTTTATATTTTACTCTATCAATCACCAACAAGGTGTGTTACTTAAACACATAATTTTAATATGTTAAGTGGGTTCAATTAAACCAAAATCTAATTTATTAATTGTACAATACCATCAGAATGAAACGAATCTAAAACATCATTGGAAATTATTTATTAATTTATTAGAATTAATAAATGTAGAAATGGTGTTGAAGAACTCAATTGTAAGCATGGTAATAATGTAGATATCTTACCTTGGAAACCGAAAAACCATTCAAGAAATGATCTTTGTTTGGCTCTTTTATGCTTTAGGAATTATTACAAATAGAAACTATAAACTTATAGATAACATTTTTGTGTATTTTATTCCTAGGCTTCACATTCTTAGTCTTTCTCTATTTTCTTTTGTACCATTAATATTGCAATATTTCAATTTTCCATGGGTAAATATATTTAGGCCCCTTTTCACCTTTCATTGATTTGCTTTCTTGTTGATGTATCTTGAGGTGCATGTGAGTGGACCATGTGAATTGAAGAGAGCTCCTGAGTGAATTTGAATATGCACACACATAGAAGGTGAAACATATTTTTATTAAAGTAGGAATTAAGATACTTACAACTTGCACAAAAGCACCTATAGCCTAAGGACACACAACCACACAAAAGGGATTTGAGACCATTCAACAAATGTTATTACCTAGTCTCCTTAAATATATATATCTACAAAACTAAGTGATTAATAAGCATCTTGCTTAATAGATACTTTATACCAAATAATGTCATATATATATATATTATATATATATATATATATACCCACAACACAACAAATTTGACTTGGTATATAGATGCTCAATCTTAGTATGGTTGAATTCCCATGAGTGTCACCTAGAAGGTACAAGGGGAAGAAAACATATATATTTCGTACTCCTTGGAAGGCATGTCATTCAATAACTCACAATTCATTCATTTGACCAGGGTAAGTTGGATTAGAATCCAAGTCCAAATAGTTTCCTTGAAAGCCAATGAATATGTATCTATCTCTTATGAAAACATCATTAAAATTCCCAGTTGAATGAATCAAACAATCAATCCATGAGTGTGTTAGTGCATCATCAAACCTACATAGCTAAAAGGACAAAATGTCTTCGTTATCACAATAGTTTTGGACCACAATATTTCTTGTTCCCACCTGCTCTCCCTGAGTGTATTAGCCATACACCTTTATTGGATTGATTGGGCCACAGGCCTGTCACAGTGTCACCGACTCACCAGTCAATTATGAAATTTATCCTATGTCACAATATCACCTATGGAACAATGGAAGTGTCGCTTCGACTGCAATCTGCACCAAATATCGAGTGTTCAACATATCACTTAAAACATTTGAAAGATATGGATCATGAAGAACGCCATCTACTGCCACTTATGAAATACTAAAACACTTTTTATACATTGTACTTACTTGACTCGAAACTCTTTGCGATGGACCCCCACATTGATTCCATGTGATTATGATCATGGAGAGGATGCATAGGATCGTCCATCTCATATTTTTATTTTTTTGGTCATCTTATACATCCCATAAGATCTTCTTAGTAATATCATGTGATAGCATGTCTAAGTCAAGGACATTTGGTTTCAGAGTTATGGAGATTTTATTATGAGTATTCCATATAATTTCAAACCAAAATTGAGAATCCAATAAGTCATTTACGTGTTATGGTCATTTTGTTTTTTTTCTCTTAAGATAGATATGTGTTTTTAATGAAACCTTTATTAGTGAAGGGTTAATTTATTATCAAAACATCACCCTTGGAAGGGAAAAATTTTAAACATAATGTTTCTTGAAGGGTTGCATAAAGACCTAAAACCTCAAAAAAAATTATATGATGGGTAAAGAGGAATCCAAATTCCAACCTTGGGTAGAAGTGTCGCACAAAATCAAAAATACCATTTCCATAGTGAGTAGAAGCATTGCCTCGTAAAGGAGGCTGAAAAAAATGACAAATACCATTTTCGAAGTAAGTAGAAGTGTCACCTCATAAAATGAAGCTGCACAAAATGACAAATACCATTTTCACAGTAAGTAGAAGTGAAGAATTGTATGCCCAAGATGACAAATGGGATGCACATGATTAAGGAGAACTGAAAATTATATGCACAACATGAGAATTGCCATTTTTACAATAAGAAAAATAAAAGAAAGAACTATTTAAACTCTTGTTCGTATAAAACCTCATAAATTTGCGTCTTCATAAAAATTTCACTAGGAGTTTATGCTTACATCTTACATTTGTAATATTGGTTTATAAGTTGTTGATGACGGTTGAGAAATTCTCTCAACCTCTCCTTCTAAATTAGGAATAAGTTAGATCTCACAAACTCTATATTATAGAGTAATCTCTAAATGTAAATTGTGTGTGTGTTGGCACATACACCTTTGTGTGTAATATATGAGTGCTTTCAACCATTTTTAACATGGTATCAAAGCCTATGTAGGCTAACTCCCTCATGGGAGGGCCCAGGGGCATAGGGAGAAATTACTTTGTTTGCAGGGACATTGTAGCTTGTCACTGCATATTTTACAGTAGTGTGTTGGGTTTGTGACGTGTGAAGTCTAGAATGATGGGAACTAGAGTGCGTGCACCATGTGCCGACATCTCAGGTCGGTTGATCTTATTTCTGTGTAGCAAGTCTCTTACCAGGTGCTCTATCTGGAACTTTAATTGTTGGCATTTCATTTGATCTATGATTTCCTCGTGGTGATACAAAGAACCAAGATCTCATTGCTCGACTTGAACTTCAATAGGAGTTGAGTTTGGAATTTGATGGAGACACAAGCTGACGTGTGCTTCAGGCATAGTTAACAAGTACAAAGAATGTGTTCTCCATGCAATTTTGTTTTTTGTTAATTAAGCTCATGACCTGCGTGTCAACGATCTACAAGAGGGGTCATATAGTGGAGAGTTGTAGCACTTGTACCTACGAGAGACATCAGAAAATCTTTGTTGAATGACATAGTTTTGAGATTCAAGCAAAAAAATTCATTAGATCAAGTTTTGAAATCTTCCACGTAGTTTTCTACTGTCTGGAAACCTTGCAAATCTTGAACTTGTACAGTTCACCTTGAGATTCAAAATTTTGTTCTCTCTATAGTTTCTTAATCATATTTCCCAAGAATTAATATGATATAGTTGGTATAGCGAAGAATGGAGGCTATTAAGCATGGTAAAGACAAACGTGAGGTTCTACCATAAGCCTAGGAATCGACCATCGATATGGCAATGAGAAAGTTCTGAAGATGGTGTTTTATGGAAATATTGTGCTAACTATACCAGAGACTTCAAAGGGTAAAGCTATGTCATTGTCATAAGGAAAATTGCAGGAATCAAGTGCAGATAAAAGCTCAACATGGATGGTTGTCGAGTTAGATTGGTAGTTGTGGATCTAGGGAAGCATCCTTGATTTGTTGAAGACGTGAGAGTGGTCTTCTGGTGAGGTTATGTGACAACTTGGGATGTTGTTCAGTAATTGAATTCGGGAGTTTGAGAGTGGAACTCGGGAATCCAACTTGCCGAATACACCTTTACGAGGGTTATGAGGCAGCTTGATGGAGCCTATACTGATAATTTGTAAACCAGTTAAAGAATGATTGTGTGTTTTTTTGTTTATGGGTGGTTTCAATAAATTTATGTAATGTAAGCATTAAGAGGGGAACTTGGAGTTAATGCTTACATACTATATTTGTAATTTTGGTTTATGAGCTGGTTGTGATGGTTGAGAAATTCTCTCAACCTCTCCTTCTAAATTACGAATAAATTATATCTCACAAACTCTATTTTATAGAGTAATCTCTCAACTATGTGTGTTGACACATACACTTTTGTGGGAAATATATGAGTCTTTCTGCCATTTTTAACAATTTCGTCCTCCCAAAATTTTGAAAAATGCATGTACTATCTCATTTGTTTTTAGTTAAAAAATTAAGGGAGATGTGACATCTAACTTAGGATGGCAGTTGAGGAGTCCCTTCATAATTACACTAACCTCAAATTTCGAACCAATAGGTATTGACCAAGGATTGTACATTTGATGTATCAAAATACATATATAATATTAATGATAGGTGAATGTTTATTAATGGTAGTTGACGATTTGGTTTGCAATTACAAAGATAATCGTGTGATATGTATTAAATTTATTAATAATGTAAAAGAAATTGTTTAATTATTTAATTATTTATAAATTATTTAGTTATTTATGTTTTTATTTTTTGATAGTATTTTAGATTTTAATTTTTTTTTATGTGATAAAATAGAGTTTTAAAAATTATAACGATAGTTTTATAATATAATGTAAAATTAAAACTAACACTGGGAGTGAAGTTTATAAAGGCTTTACTTAAGGCGCGTTGGTTGGTATATGTGTGTGCACTTATTGTTGATGGGTGAAGCCTTTGGGTCAAATCCCATGAGACCCCAACTTATTATGTTATTTGGTCAGTTTGTTTGATCAATCAATTGGATAGTTATAACTATATATAATTAGGGTTAGCGGGATTGCAAAATAGGTGGCCTGCTAACTTTCCCTAGTTGTATGACGTGTCTCGTTGTTGACCCAAGACTCTTTGGTTGTCAGCGAGGTGCCACATGGCCTCTTATTATTGGACCACATATAATCTTAGTCAAACCCTTCCTTGCCATGTCAACTGGAATTAGGATTCCACGTCATGCCACGTGGAGCATCTGAGGGTTGATGTGTGATACTACTGAGGGGTGACACGTGGTGCCTTCTTATGGTGCCATGTGGCAATGTCAATGCCGAACTTTTAGTTTTGCCAAAAAATTTAGATGAGCATAACTTTGTTATACAAACTCGGATTGATGTGTTGTTTACACCATTGCAATCTTTTTGATGAGATCTATGACTTGGTGATGGTATTTTTGAGATCTCAAGACTTCAAATTTTGAGCCTTTTTGGATCCTCTTGGATCACCTCTTAATGCTCCTGCAGAAACTTCAAGATGTGTGATAACCTACAACCACTTCATTTGTCTAAAACTCTACTTATACCTCACATCTTGGCCCTTAACTCATGTGAATTCCCTTAAGAGAACCTGGTCCTCACTCCAGCAACTCTATTAACCTCAAGACCTCATTGTGCAATGAAAATGAGGGTCTTGACCTTCCTTAATGCAATAGAGATCAAGCTCAGTCTGTTCGCAAAGATAGACACAAGCCTTATGCCCATAACCATAAACAAACAAAGCTCAACTAGCCTTCCTTAGCTTGCCCTGCACTAGAACACAAGGAAAAGTGTACTCATCCTTCTTCTTTCACTCTAGCTTGACTCTTGAGGATCTATGGTCTTCTGAGGCTCTTTTCTTCACATTAGACAAGTTGCAATTTTTTCAAATGAGCTCAACTTTATCTCTACTTATAGTGTTCTTAGTGGAGTGATATTTCCACCAAGGGTCATGCCTTTTAGCCCAAGCTCACCTGAGCCTACATGCCCAAATGCCATCAACATAAGAAATAAAATTATTCTCATTGACTTAAACCTTCTTCATTGTAGTCATAGGTGCCCTTTAGCCCTTCAAAAGTGCCCCTCATGCAACAATACGAATAAATAATAATTTTCACTTGGGTCTTTAACGCGCAACTTTAGGTACATTGCTTACAAAACCACTTTTTCGTGGTTCAACTCCACACAAACCTAGTACCCCAGGGGGTTGTGGGAGTACCTCCCAAACTAAAAATCTCAACACCTTGTCCAAGGCCCATGAGCCAACATAATGTTGCATTTTTCAATGTAGCAAGAACTGTCTTCAACTTCTAAGCATCAATTATAAGTATCCTCTTGGGAGAGACCATGAAATTTTGGCAATGTTGAATGAAGAATATTCTTCGTTTTAGCATCTAAGTCCATCTCTATGATGGGGAATCCAAAGGATTCAAATTCTTCTTAGATAGTCTAGTGTGCCATATTTTCTAAGAGAGTATCTTCTTCTTTTAATGGTGGCTTTAGAGATGCGAGAAAGCTACTATCTTTAGGGTTGTAGGAATTCTTAAAAGAACATTGCTAACTTTTTGAAGCGTTTTGATTGTTGAACTAATTTTCAGGAAGGTATTGTTCATTCTCTAGAGATTTCTGCCTAATTAGATGGAAAGCTAAATTATCAAAAATCAAATCTTTTGTTGTATCATAGATTCGTTCAACTCCTAATTTTTTAGCAGGACCTTGTACAATGGAAGTATACGATTTAGTATTTTTCTTAGCAAAAGAACTTGTTGTTGGTGCAAGTAGTTTAGTTGGCCTTGTTCTTTTTCCTCGCAAATGTCATGCAGTGTTAGTATGGGGGGTTTTGTTGATAAATCTACCATGTTAGTCTCTACTCCTAGGAATATAACAATTCATATTGAAAGAAAAATAAAAGGCCAAAATAATTAAGTTTTGAAAATTCGAGAATCAACAAATAAATTTAAAAAAAAATTGACAAACAATCGACTATACTAATGAGATTTCCTTGACAACGGTGCTAAAAATGATGTTCTTTCTAATTACTTCTAATTATCTTAGTGGGAAATTCATTAGTTATACATTTAAATATTCAACCCAAGAATTTTTTGGAACTTGTAAATTGTTGTGCATAGTATATGTCAGTGCAATGTTGTGTCCTGAAATTGTAGTAATATGATGGTCACCACAGTACAATATAAAGATGCTTTTAGAGGTCACTAATATGACTAATATAGTTACCAATCAAACAAGAACTATAACCTCAAAATGAGAACTCTAGCCAAAAAACCCAAAAAAAAACATGAAAAAACAACCCAAAAACAGAAAGTGTGTATGTTGCAACGACATTTTTTTAAGTAAATTTTCAGCATTTTCTAAAAATGCTAGTAAAAACCAAATTTTTTTGCGCAAAGAAAACCCTAAAATCAAAAAATATTGATGTTGGCATTAATGCTTTTTTGTTTTTGCTAAAATTCCAACATTTTTTAGTAATGACATTAAAAATAAACTATCATGACTCAAAAAATCATTAACATTCTAATAGTTTTCAACAATATGTTGAAGGTAAAATATCATGACTCGAAAAAACCTAAAAATTTCAACAATTTTCAACCATGACGTTAAAGATAAATATCATTACTCTAAATAACATTATAATTTTGGTATTTTTCAATGATGGCGTTAAAGAATAAATATCATGACTCCAACAAACATTAAAATTTCAACATTTTTCATCCATGGAAGTAAAAACAAATATCATGACTATAACAAACTTTAGATTTTAAACATATTTCGAGATCAATTATCATAACTAAATTAAAAGTTAAAAATAAATACCTAAATCAAAAAGTCATTATATCAAATGCTAAAAATATAGTTCTTTTAAAATCTTAGCCTAAGACAACTTGACACATTGCAACAAAAGATTAAAAATCAACCATCAAATTGACACATAGTGGGAGCATGCTTGACTCATTGCAATTGAAATGTAAAAATCAACTGTCAAATTCATACATAGTGGAAACAAACTTGATTAATTGAAACGAAAAATAAAAAATCAACTATCAAATTGACACATATTGGGGTCATGTTGCTAGTCAAACATCAACACAACCTCTACAACAAAAAATAAATCAATAATAATAATATTTTCCTGGCCAATGGGCAGGGGAGGTAGGTGATTCCAGGAATTTCCCATGTGACGCCTTGGCCTACGGCAAAGGGGCCACGGTCCAGGTGCAACTCGTGTCGCCCTGGCTCGTGGCTCCTTGACAGTTGGTGTTGGGCAGCGGAGCCCCCATAGCAAGTTTTGGGGCTTGAAGCCCGAATTTTGGTCAAATGTAATGTAAAGACCCCGCAAAATGCGGGGTGCGTAGTGTGAGAATCTAGGGTTCTCCGCCCTAAAATAATGTAAATTAATGTAAAGTGTGTCGGCCTACCCATGGTCCATAGACCATGGGATTGTATAAGTAGAGTGAGGCTCTGAGTGTAAAAGTCAGTGTGGATAGATAGATGTGAAGGCATGATTAGAGAATAGAAGTAGATCTGAAGTTATCAGGCCATAGTAGAGGATAGAGGCTCTGCAACTGAGTGCGCAGAGGCCTAGTAGAGTCTACAGCTAAGTGCGTGGACTCCTGCAACTATGTACGCAGGAAGGAGTCGAGTCTGTACTGAATCAATCTTTGAAGACATTATTAATAAAGATCAGTTGGTTTGATATCTTGTGTATTTGGTTCATATATCTGTAATTCAATGTTATGTATTGATAACATTTGTTTAATTATCTACGCGCACTTATATGTATGCCTATGACAGAGAATCTTCTTAGTAATTAACGAACAGATCCTAATTAAGAAAGAGTTGGGTAGTTAACGTTGATCGAGCTATGGTCGAAGCTGTGCGAAGAAGCTTTTGGGTACGTGTAATCTAACAAGCATGAAGGCTGGATCAAGCACCGATCTCCCACATCCAGACATCCCTAGGGTGCGGAAACCTGGTTCTAGCACCCTCCCATACTACCTTGGGTGAGACCTTAACTCATGTTCTGTGGACTATTGCCGAAAGGGTCGGTAGTACGGGATTTGCTTGGCTAAACTCGCTGTTGAACTTGGGTCAGGCCCTTAGTAGCCAAAAAATGGTTCCATTACTGGGACCAGGATCTACCTAAGGGATGTCTGATGTCGTGCCAATGGAACCCAACAAAGAAGGAAATTGAAGAGTGGTTGGATCAGAAGATTCACGTGTTCACGACACAGGAAAACAGAACTCTGCATCTATCTAAGAAAAGGTGGTTGGATTGCTACGTGTATACAGAAATTGACGAGATTTTCTTCACATCCTTTCCATCTGAACTATATGATTAGATCACAATATTAGCCAACAGTCAAGGAAGGTATAAGCTTGACCAACCAATAGTGTGGACCCCAAAGTTGGTGCATAGACTAGAATCATCAGAAGACAAGATTGCATGAGTTGTGGACTACTGGATCAATTAGATAATAGGGGATTCATCACTGAGTTCGTGATAGATACGACCGTGAGCTACAGCAAAGCTGAACAATGTTTTCTCAAGGGACCACAAGGTAGGTATGTCAAATTTTTAAATACCTGGATTAAGATGCTATTATGTGAAAAGAGGGTTATGCTATTAATGTTTGGGATAACGCGGAGCAAAAATATCTATAAATGTAGCGAGGAATTAGAAAACGGTCCCCTGATTTCACTGTTGTGAGAGAGTGAGGAAGAGCTTGCTCGGTTCTCTTTGAGAAGTGCGGTCAGGTTGATAAAGCAGCGTATTCCGCAGTTACCACCTATGCCCATGCCACCACCCGCTTCACCTCCCTCACCGCCATCCCATCCCACTCCACCTTCATCAATCCCACAGTTCAGCATGGCAAATTCAATCAAGCTACTCATATTCAGAGGAGTAGGAAATGAGGACCCAGACTAGTTCTGGTTCGTGGTAAGAGCAATATGGGAAGCGCAAGGGGTCATGGATGATAACATTAAGAAGGCTACATTGGTGAGCACGTTGCAGGATCACGCTTTGACTTGGTATATCAAGCACTCTAATGATCACCCAAACGCAGGGATAGCAGAGATCTAAAATTCGTTGAATAGAGAATTTAGCCGCTAGAAATCTGAGACGCGGTCAATCATTGGGTTAAAATAGAACGCGATGCTCCGAGGCGAGATCCCTGGGATCTGCATCAGTGACTAAAGAGTACGATCCGCAAGGCTAATATGACACTCAGAGATGTGCATTACCGCGCATGGTTTGTGGCATCTCTGACACTGCACCTGAGGACGACACTGTCACAGTAGAAGCTTTCAACCCAAGCTGAAGCATTGGAAATGGTGATGAGGTTGCATGAGACCCCAATACAAGATCATGGGTTGGGAGTTCAAAAAATACACGCGCAAGTACAGAATCTATGCTTGGAGATGCAGAGTTTGAAGCAGGATAGGGTACCACGGCTAGAGGCGTGCGAAGAAGTATGGTGTATAAAATGTAAAGGTCAAGGTCGCGACAAGGATCATTGTCCAGTGTTCATGAACTACTTGGCAGGAGGGAGCCTAATGCCATTGAGACCAGAAGCACAGGCAGGGCCAAGTGCAACACCAGCGTTATGGTTCTCAATTTGTCAGATAGGAGGGAAACACACAACAGATAACTGTCACTTGTTGCAAAAGTATACGCAGACTCCCTAGCAACTGTTTTGTAATTTCTGTAGGTCGGTAGGTCACAATGAGCACACCTGTCACAGCTACGAGCTCATGATGGAACGAACCCCAACCTATAGGATGCAGACAGAAACACAAAACTTTGACCTAGCTGTGGGGATGGCGCGTGCTGGATTTCAAGGGTGAGGTTGAGGACGAAGAGGAATGGGACCAGGAAGGGGCTGTAGACAGTTGATTTGTTACAATTGCGGAGGACCAGAGCACTATGCATGTGATTGTACTAATCTGATGAGGATATCTTGTTCGTACTATGCTTAGTTTGATCATGAGCTAGTGGATTGTCCTACGTTGATCTCACAGATGTGTGAGAAAGGGGTACTCCAGCGTTCTCCAACTCAGAATATCCAAATGATGAGATATGAACCCTGCGAAGAAGACCCCAACGTGAATATGATGCTCAAAAGTGGTGTGGTCACAGGGGAAGATAAAGGGAAGCAGCCTGAGGAGGATACATGGGTTCACAAGGCTCCTGCAAAGGAACCTGAGTTTGACTTGGAATGTGCAAAAGAGACGTTTATGGAAGCTAAGAAGAGCTTCACAGAAGCCTCCACTTTAGGTAGTAAGGACCAACCTGAGCTGGAAATGGATCCTTCCATGCTTACTACCTTTCTGGAGACTTGCATGGAGCTGTTGCATGACAATAATGCAGTTAAAGGACTACAAGAATTCATCACTCAGTGCACGAGGTTGGGAGAGCCACGCGTAGTCCAAAAATTGGGAAAGCTATCTACGGGAGATAAGGGTAAAACAATGAATATTGAGAGTGATGATGAGGAGGAGGATCTCCACACATTCGTAGAAGAGATTGAACCAGAAGTAGAAATGGAGGAAGACATGCAGCCAAGATGCGCTACTGCAAAACTACCAAAATATGTCCCTCTGTGGAAAGATAGAGTAAAAGTACCTAATGATCTGGATGTTGTTAAAATCAGCCTCAAAACCCCATTCCTCCCCGAGGGCATTCTGTTTGAAGGATTGGATTTAGGCCATGTACCCACGATGAAGTTTGAAGGCTGGGACCTCGCAGATACCAAAAAGTTCCCTCATTTGGAAACTAGCCAACTGATGAAATAGAGCAAGGAGGGGGCAGTTACAACGTTTCAGCGACGAAAATGGTTGTGCGGGGTGGAGGAGGCCGGGCTACTCCACCTCCTATGGATTCCACATTTTTGTTGGGCCCCAATCATGATATTTGTCATCAGGCAACTACTTTTCCTGGTGCATGATGGGTACTTGTGGCTGGAGGAGCCCATTCACATCACGACGGAGCTAATTCATAGGATTTCTTGGCTTCCCTGTACAGGAAGGGACCCCGCGGAGATAGCTGGTATAAGTGGAGACTTGGCGATTGGAGAGGCCATGAAAAAGAAATATAAATGGAGAAAAATTAGAGGGTTTATGTTATTACTAGCATTCAAGAGAAAGTAGTCTGCATAGCCCCCCAGTTGCTGGTAGGAAAAGTAATGAGAAAATGTCGTGGTAATGAGGTAACAACAATGGTCATCACACTCGCTGAACAATGCGTAGAGGGGGTACGGTTCAATTAGGCGCAGTTCCTCTGCGAGGAGTTCCTGATGAACTGCAAGGAGGCCTAAGAGCAGGGTAACACCTTCCACTATGCGTGACTGCTCTTGTCCATCCTTTTGATTACAAGGGAATTTTCGGATGGCAGTCAGTTTCCTCTCCTTGACCAGGATTTGCCAGAGGCAGCCAAATATGTGTCGCTATGGGAAATGAAGGAAACCATGCGAATCCGCGAGACCAAGATCTTTTGGATACTCATGGAGGCGAGCGTAGGAATGTGGATCAAAAAATGGCCGCACCTATCCCCCGCAGTATATGATAGTCTGCGGAGCTTTGCAGACTTTAAGGCCAATATGCACAATGTGTACATGAGGGCGCGGAAGGATCTGTAGCAAAAATGGACCACCCTCCCCTTCAACGTGATTGATGATGCTGCATTCGCGGTGCTCGACTCCTAGCTACCTGAATGGCATGCACTGGATCTGGCAGTGCGTGATGAGACAATTGTTCAAAGACAGAAAGATGCCTCTAAACTACTGGCACAACAGAGGCAGAACGAACAGCTTGCCGAGGAGGTGAGGGCTTCCCGTGAGGCAGCAAAATTCGCCGTGGAGCAGACCAAGGCCGCGAAAAAGCAGCAGCAGCACTGGTAACTGGGGCCACCACAGTACAATAGGAAATAGGCTTGGACCAGCCTGCAGAGCAAGGGACAGCCGATACAACCGAAGGCGTGGATCCGCACACGTCTTCGACATAGCTAAAGCATCCGCACAGTATGGAACGGACAGGGCCCTGGAAAAATACCAAGGCTTCAAATTAGATGGGGAACTTATTACACTGACCGAGGGTGACCTGTACAACATCGGCGACACAATTCGTGAGGTCAGCAGGGAAGCGCTCCAGGAAGCAATGATGGAGAAACAGAATGTGTTGGGGGCACCTAGGGCACAACTCCAGGAACTTTACCTACGACACCTTCAATAGGGAATGGTAGCCATCTACGAAGCTACAAGTACCTCAGGAACAGAGTAGTTGCTGCGGGCCAAAATGGCTAATACCATCACGCTGCCAGAAGGAGCACTAATAGCGGATAGCCTGGAGGATAGATCCGCGGTAGGCCAGTTCAAGGGACTTGGCCTAAACTTGGTAGCCCTTCCACGAGACATATTATACCAGCTGCAAGACAGAGGGATGACAAAGCTTTGTGCTAGGGAATGATGTACAGTACAAATATTCAGTGAACAACGAACCAACCTCGAGCAACTACGCCTCCAATGCGATGAAGCCATAGTGTAGACTCATTAGTTGGAACACATCATCAAGGAAGTATGTCACCGCGTCCCTGGGCTTGAGATTGCGACAGATTTACCAGTGGGAGTGTGAATCCAAAAATTGGCCAGTGGATTCCGCAAGGCAAAGGAGGAAGCAACGAAGATCCAGCTGGACCTCAACCTACAGATTGCAGAACTGCGGTTGAAGGCACAACCCTCTACACCCCCAGAAGTGAAAGAGCAGTGCCACCGCGCCATTCAATCAGGGTTGGAAGCAATACAACGCGCCATACAGGATTGCACAAGCTTACTAGATTAGTCACTCTTCACACTCACCTCATTGCAAGAAGACCCCACGTTACAGCGTTTAGAGACAGAAGCACAGGAGTTGCAACTAGCCTACGACAATGTCCGGGGAACCGCGCAGACGGTCGCCCTTACTCAGTGACTGGCCAAAATGAGGGAAGCCCAAGCTCTAAAGGAACAGGTGGATGCCACGCGACAGAAAGAAGTTGTAATTAAAACACGCATCTAGCCTTGGCTCGAGGAAGCCTTCACAAACACCGCCAATATTGAAGGAAAGCTGGCACAAATGCAGGGTATATATCCGCTAAGGCAAGCAGGTGCCCCTGATAATGACACAACAGAGATACGTGCATAACTGGTACAACGGACAGCGGAAGAATGTGTTGCGGACTTATGCGAAGCGTATAAGCTATTGGATGACCTCTGCGTGAAGATCACCGCACCGGCTGAGTGACTCGGGATGAGTCATGATGATTGTGTTGGGGGCTTGTTGGGCAGCAGAGCTCCCATAACAAGTTTTGGGGCTTGAAGCCCAAATTTTGGTCAAATGTAATCTAAAGACCCCGCAAAATGTGGCTGCGTAGCCTGAGAGTCTAGGGTTGTCTTCCCTAAAATAATGTAAATTAATGTAAAGTGAGTCAGCCTACCCATGGTCCGCGGACCATGGGATTGTATAAATAGAGCAAGGCTCTAAGTGTAAAAGTCAGTGTGGATAAATAGATGTGAATGCATGGTTAGAGAATAGAAGTATATCTGAAGGTATCGGGTCATAGTAGAGGATAGAGGCTCTACAGCTGAGTACACAGAGGCCTAGTAGAGTCTACAGGTGAGTGCACGAACCCCTGCAGCTGAGTGCACAAGAAGGAGTCGAGTCTGTACTGAATCAAGCTTTGAAGACATTATTAATAAAGATCAGTTGGTTTGATATCTTGTGTATTTGGTTCATAGATCCGTAATTAAATGTTATGTATTGATAATATCTGTTTAATTATTTGCGTGCACTTATATGTATGCCTATGACGGAGAATCTTCTTAGTAATTAATGAACAAATACTAATTAAGAAAGAGTTGGGTAATTAACTTTGATCGCACTCCGGCCGAAGCTGCATGAAGAAGCTTTTGGTACGCGTAATCTAGTAAGCGCGAAGGCTGGATCGGGCATCGATCTCCCACATCCAGACATCCCTAGGGTGCGGAAACTTGGTTCCAGCACCCTCCCATACAACCTCGGGTGAGACCTCAGTTCTCGTTCCACGAACTGTTGCCGAAAGGGCCAGTAGTACCGGGATTTGCTTGTCTAAACTCACTACTGAACCTGGGTCAGGCCCCTAGTAGCCAACAGTTGGGTGGGGGAGGCAAGATAATTTTGGGAATAACCCCTCTACACATCTGCCAAAGGGATAAGGCAATATTTAATCTTTTTAAATATTTAAATTGTATTACAGAGTGAAATATGCATAAATGATCAAAAGAGGTTGGATTATTGATTTTGGGTATAAGTGCTAGGAATGTAGAATTGAAGGGAGCTAATATTTTTAATGTTGAGTATTCAATGACCCTCAATATGTCCCTACCAATGAAATCATAAAAATAGGTATAGGATTAATTGATAGTCCATCAAGCTTGAGACTTTTATCTTTTTGAAAATTGTGTAACAATCTTTTAAGAATTTTATCAATGGTCTCTCTTTGTTTTTTTTCAAGAGGTTTAAATATCATTTATATTACCTTGAATTAAAAATTAAAAATTAATTATTAATATATTTTTAGCTAAATTACTCATTGTGATGAATCCTGGAAAATTAAGTCAAAACATTGTTGGATGGTGTTGTTATTGATGTCAACCCATGGAGTTGATTGGGATTGACATTGACCAAAAACACCAATCATTGATTTCAAATGGTTAATGAATGCTTCTTAGTAATTTTGAGATTACCACAAGATGGCAACTATACAATTGGATGGTTGAAAACCAAAGTCCTAGGGTTTGGGTTCTTTGGACTAAGGATATACCCTGATTTTGTCGATAGTCTTTGGTAGGTTAATCATTGAGTTTGGGTCGAATATCTATGTCATTATATTCTCCTCGAAAATATGTTTCATTTGATATGTGGTATGCCCCAAGAGGCCTCCTAATTTGAGAGATATTCACAATTGAAGTTGGTAACCCCAATTTCTAGGCTAAAACCCCAAGGGGTAGTGACATGACACCTCCTCCTACGGTTGTCAATATATGATATTGTTTATCACACTAATCTCACCATGTATAATTTACATAACTCCATGAACCAAAGACAATAAACCAATCATTCACTTCACAAAAGGACCATATGCACTAAGCCAATCATTGATTTCAAAATTTTTGTGGAATTGAAGTTTTTTCTAGAAAAATATTTGTAAGGGTTATTACACCAATTCCTTAAGGATTAAACAAACAATTCAATAATAAATACTAAATTAAATTAATCTTATTAAAAATAAAATTATTTTTAAAACGTCATAAAATCCTACCTAATGAAGCCCCTAATTATCCCACCAAAAACTATAAAAAGGTATATCTTTAAGCCTCCCAATCACACTAACCAAGAAAATGATTTAGCTTTTAAATTTTTGTTGACTTTTATGATATTCATCCTACCTCATGAAGCTAGGGAAACGAGTTTCTTTTTGGTAAACTACTCTCAAATGTCTACAGTTTTTTCCTCCTCTAATTCGGTCTCTAAAGGTAAGTGTTTCATGTGATTTGGTGTTGGTTGCAAGATGTTTTTGGCATAAGATTTTGGCTCTGTTATCTCTATGGTTAGGGCTCTTTTGTTTCTCCTAGGGCATCAAACTAAGAAGCCTCCATTAGTGTGTGGTCTTTGTTAGAATATTATATATTACAAAACAATGGAACACATAAAATATATTGCATAAATATAAACACAAAAAACACATAAAACAAGAGAGACACAGATATACGTGGTTCACCCAATTTGGGCTACATCCACGGAGAAACAGCCAGTCTTTCCTTTTATATTATCCAACAAAATGACGAGATACAACCTACAACAGATTCGTTGTAATTCCCTCTTCTCTCTCACACAATCTCCTCTCTCTTTCTTGCTCAGAGTAAATATCTACATAGACGCAATACAATTCCCTCATATATAGCAAGGGGTTGCCTTC
Organism: Pinus taeda; assembly: GCA_000404065.3. Classification (NCBI taxonomy): domain Eukaryota; kingdom Viridiplantae; phylum Streptophyta; class Pinopsida; order Pinales; family Pinaceae; genus Pinus; species Pinus taeda. Next base: position 55,844 of record APFE030644815.1, on the reverse strand, counting down.
TAGGGCAAAAAATCATAAATTAAACATAACTTCTACTGACAGATCTGTGCCTAATGAACGACCCAGATTGACTACGGAATTACAACATTTTACAAGGCCCCCCCTGGACCCCCCTAGCAGCACACATTTATGTGTGGCGTTGCCGCCACATTACGAACTAGGGTCCAATGTGGCAATACCTCTGAATAAAGAAGATAATCAAGCTCTACACCGAAAAATCTCCCACTTGGAGACTGATTATAGCAACTCCACCGTTGCTTCATTTACTAGACAACGACTCGACTTTAGACCTGGTTGTTTCTCATCTTCATCATCATACTTGAAGATTAATTGAAATCGAGAAAAATCTCAATTTCTCCCTGGTTACAACTTTTTTTAACATATTTACAAGATTCTAGCTAGTGTGTATCTTTTTTAGCTTCAACTATTGATCTTCCAACACTGACTGTATGAAATGGTACTTGAGTTGTATATGTTTCGTCTTGGAATGAAATGCAGATTTCTTTGCAAGATGTATGGCACTATCGTTGTCACTGTATAACCTGACCAACTCCTTCTTCTTACCCAATTCATCCAGAAACCTTTGTAACCAAATTATTTCTTTACTAGCCTCTGTAGTAGCAACATACTCTGCTTCCATCATTGGGAGTGCAACAACACTTTGCAGTTTTGAAACCCAACTAATATCTATTTCACCTACAGTAAACACATACCTTGTGGTGCTCCTCATGTTTTCTCTATCACCCACCATATTTGCATCAACATATCCTTTTAAAGCAATGTTCGAACCATGAAAGCATAATACTTGATTTGTGGTACCTCTCAAATACCTGAGAATCCACGTCACCGCCATCCAATGTTCTTTTCCTGGATTGTTCATGTACTTGCTTACAACTCACACTACATGTTCAATATCAGTCATTGTACAGACCATTGCATACATTAAGCTTCCAACTGCTGATGCATATGGAACTTTAGACATATAATCCATTTCTTCCTGAGCATTGGGACACATATCCTTACTTAGTTTGAAATGGCTAGTCAAAGGTATACTAATTGGTTTTGCATTCTACATATTAAATATTTTCAACACCTTTTGTATGTACTCACTCTGAGATAATGTTAATTTTCGATTCTTCATGTCTCTATTTATTCTCATACCAAGCATTTGTTTTGCAACACCCAAATCCTTCATTGCAAATGAGCTTGCCAATTTTCTTTTGACCACATTTATTTCCTGCATGTTAGAACCTACAACAAGCATGTCATATACATACAATAACAATATAATATAGCTTCCATAATTTTTCCTTTTGATATAAACACACTGATCAGAGTGACATCTAGTATAACCTTGTTCAAACATAAATATGTTAAAATTTAGATACCACTGCCTTGGAGCCTATTATAAGCCATACAAGCTCTTCTTCAACCTCGACAGTAGTTTCTCCTTCCCTTTGACCTCATATCTTTGTGGCTGCTGCATATATAGTTGTTCCTCCAAATCCCCATGGAGAAAGGTTGTCTTTACATCTAACTACCCAATATGCAAATCTTTAGCTACTACTAAACTTAAAATAGTTTTGATTGAAGTCATTTTAACAATAGGAGAAAATATCTCATCAAAGTCTATACCCTTTTTATGTGCAAACCCCTTCACCACAAGTCTAGCTTTATACCTTTTTCTACCTCGATCTTCTTCCTTCAACATACAAATCCATTTATTGTGAAATTTTGTTTCACCTGCATGTAACTTGACTAAGTCCCAAGTATGGTTATGTACTAAGGAGTCCATATCTTCTTTCATGGCTTGCTCCCACTTCTTCCTAGTTTCTATCTACACTGCTTCTTCATAACATTCTGGTTCACCAGAATTAGTCAAAAATAAATAATAGAATGAAGGAGAGTATTATTCAGGGGGTCTACTTATCCTGGTAGATCTTCTGACACAAATTTCAGGTGTTTGAGTTGCTTGTTGTTGTTATTGTTCTCGTTGTTGATCATTATTATTTTTAGGCACCTTCACTTTTTTTGTGATCTCATCAAGCACTGTGTATTCTCTGGTTTTTTTTGTTTTTTTTTTTTTTTTTTTTTTTTTTTTTTTTTTTTTTTACTGTTTCTTTTCCTACAACTGTTCCTTATACAAAACCTTTTCATTGAATATGACATCTCTGCTCTTAATGATTTTGTGTTTTTCATAATCATAAAAGCGATAACCAAAATCATTAACATCATATCCAATAAAGGTACATTTCTTTTATTTTGCCTCAAGTTGTGTTATATTTTCTTTATTAATGTGGAAAAAGGCTTCACAACCAAAAGTCTTTAAAAATGAGTAGTTTACCTTTTTACCTGTCCATGCCTCCTCTGGAATACCACCATCTAAGGAACTTGAAGCCTGTATGTTTATTAGATAAACAACAGTATCTACAACATCTGCCCAAAATTGTAAAGGAAATCCTGCATGCAATCTCATGCACCTTGCACACTCCATGATTGTCCTATTCATCCTTTCTGACACACCATTTTCTTGTGGTGTTCCTGGAACCGTCTTCTCTCTGTGAATTCCATTCTCTGAACAATACCTATCAAAATCATTACTGCAATATTCACCTCCATTGTCTAATCTGAGACACTTCAACTTTTGTCTTGTATCATTTTCAACCAAAGCTTTCCATTTCTTGAAAGTATCAAATACATCAAATTTATTTCAAATACAATAAATCCAGGTTTTTTCGGCTGCATCATCAATAAAAGTAACATAATAATGAGAGCCACCGAGAGATGATACCTGAGCAGGTCCCCATACATCTGTATGCACAAGCTCTAATTTTTTGATCTTCTTTTCTTTCCCAACTCTGAGGAATCTGACTCTCTTCTGTTTTCCATAAACACAATTCTCACAGAATTCCAAATCAACATGCTTCAAACCTGGCAACAAATTTC
>APFE030644815.1:31617-48117 GCA_000404065.3 Pinus taeda | reverse complement strand
AACCCTTTCACCACAAGTCTAGCTTTATACCTTTTTCTACCTCCATCTTCTTCCTTCAACTTGTAAACCCATTTATTCTGCAATGTTGTTTTACCTACAGGCAACCTGACTAGGTCCCAAGTCTAGTTATGTGTTAAGGACTCCATCTCTTCTTTCATGGCTTACTCCCACTTCTTCCTGGTTTCTACTTGTACTGCTTCTTCATAATATTCTAGTTCACTAGAATCAGTCAACAATACATAATATAATGAAGGAGAGTATCGTTCAAAGGGTCTACTTATCCTGGTAGATCTTCTAACACCACCTTCAGGTGTTTGAGGTGCTTGTTGTTGTTGTGGTTGTTGTTCTGGATGTTGATCATTATGATTTTCAGGCACCATCACTTTTTCTGTGATCTTGTTAAGCACTGTGTATTCTCTATTTTCTTTTTCCTGTTTCTTTTCCTACATCTGATCCTTATACAAAAAAATTTCATTGAATATGACATCTTTGCTCCTAATGATTTTGTGTTTTTTATAATTATAAAAGCGATAACCAAAATCATTAACACCATATCCAATAAAGGTACATTTCTTTGATTTTGCCTCAAGCTTTGTGCTATTTTCTTTATTAATGTGGACAAAGGTTTCACAACCAAAAGTATTTAAAAAAGAGTAGTTTACCTTTTTACCTATCCATGCCTCCTCTAGAATACCACCATCCAAGGAACTTGAAGGCCTCTATTTATTAGATAATCAATAGTATCTACAACATCTGCCCAAAATTGTAAAGGAAATCCTGCATGCAATCTCATGCACCTTGCACGCTCCATGATTGTCCTGTTCATTCTTTATGACACACCAATTTCTTATGGTGTTCTTGGAACAGTCTTCTCTCTGTGAATTCCATTATTAGAACAATACCTATCAAACTCTTTGCTACAATATTCACCTCCATTGTCTGATCTGAGATACTTCAACATTTTTCCTATCTCATTTTCAACCAAAGATTTCCATTTCTTGAAACTATCAAATACATCATATTTATTTCAAATACAATAAATCCAAGTTTTTATGGTTGCATCATCAATAAAAGTAACATAATAACAAGATCCACCAAGAGATGATACCTGAGCAGGTCCCCATACAGATATGCACAAGCTCTAATTTTTTGATCTTATTTTCTTTCCCAACTCTGAGGAATCTGGCTCTCTTCTATTTTCCATAAACACAATTCTCACAGAATTTTAAATCAACATACTTCAAACCTAGCAAAAAATTTCTTGAGTGAAGAATCTACATCCCCTTCTCACTCATGTGCCCGAGCCTATGATGCCACAATGTCGTATCTTCTCCTGTAGAGGTTAAGGCATTAACAAAATTAGAAATACCATTGCATAAATACGATGTACCAACCTTTTCTTCTTTTTCTATTACCAGGGATCCTTTTGTGACCTTCCAGGTTTTATCAGTAAAAGTATTCACACAACCTTCATCTCCCAACTGCCCTATTGAAATCAGATTTTTCTTCAGATCTGGGACATACCTTACCTCCTTTAATAGCCATTGATTTCCATTCTGTGGTTTTATGAAAATTGTACCCATTCCAACAATTTTACAGGGTTTATCATCACCCAATCGAACCTGTACAAAATCTCCTTGAACATAATCATGAAAATGTTTCCTATCAGGTGTGGCATGGAATGAGGCCCCTGAATCTACCACCCAGGCATCAATAAAATTTTCTACAAAAAGAATCAAAGAATTTTACAACACATCACCTGTCCCATTCACTTCATGATTATTTTCTTGTTGCATGCCTCCTTCGTTTCCCTTCAGAGACTTGCAGTCTTTCTTCAGGTGTCCTTTCTTCTCACATTTCCAACACACTATCCCTGATCTAGACTTGGATCTGCATTTTCCTTACTTACTGCGATATCCTGGGCTCTTTCCTCTTTCTATTTTTCTTCCCCTAGTCTCTGCAATCAAAGCATTACCTGATGTCTCATCGGAGCTTTTCCGTCGCATTTCCTCGCTAAGGATTGCACTGACAACATCATCAAACTTTAAAGTACTAGATCCAGAGACAGAGTTACTAATGGCCATAACTAAACCATTCCAACTTTATGACAATGAGCAAAGAAATAACAGAGCCCTAACTTCATCATCAAAAGTTACCCCTACAGAACTTAAATGAATGGTAACTGTATTAAATTCATTTAAATGATTAGCAACATATCCACCTTATGACATCTTCATATTAAATAAACGCTTTATAAGAAATACCTTATTTGAGGCCGAGGGTTTTTCATATAGTTTGGCCAATGGCGACATTAAACCCTCTGTTGTCGTTTCCTTTGAAATATTAAACGCTACCGATGCTGCTAGGCACAACCGTATTGTTCCAAGTGCCTTTCTATCAAAAATATCCCATTCTGTGTTTGTCATACTCATCGGCTTCTTTGTCTTTCTGCTCAATGGTTGGTACATATCTCTCTGATACAGATAATCTTCCATCTGCATCTTCCACAGCTAGTAGTTTTGGTCGTTGAATTTTTCAACCCTAAACCTATCATCTTCCGCCATTGCTCCCACTCGAACTAGGAACCCTTCTCTCCTGCAAGTTTTTCAGCCAATTCTCTGATACAATTTGTTAGAAAATTATATATTACAGAGAAATCGAAAACATAAAATATTGCAGAAATATAAACACAGAAAATGCATAAAACAAGAGAGACACAGATATATGTGGTTCACCCAGTTTGGGCTACGTCCACGGAGAAACAACTAGTCCTTTGATTTATATTATCCAGCAAATTGAAGAGATACAACCTACATCATATCCATTGTAATTCCCTCTTCGCTCTCAATCCCCTCTCTCTTCCTCACTCTGAATACAGATCTACATTGACACAATACAATTCCCTCATATATAGCGAGGGATTGCCTTCTAGGGCAAAAAACTCTAAATTAAACATAACTTCTATCGTGAGATATTTGCCTAATGAACAACCCAGATTGACTATGAAATTACAACATTTTACAAGGCAATTTTACATGTATTATTAGCTTCAGGGCGCTGCCCCCGATCGGCCTGCTAGGGGAGGCTCCCAAAAGGTCGCAGCCGCCCCCCCCTGGACCCCTCCTGCAACGAATATTTTATGGGCAGCGTTGCCGCCCCATTTCGAATTGGGGTCCAATGTAGTGATACCTTTGAATACATAAGATAATTAGTCTCCACACCTAACAACTGTGATATCCTAGGTTCTTTCCTCTTTCAATTTTTCTTCCCCTAGTCTCTACAGTCAAAGCATTACCTGATGTCTCACCGGATCTTTTCCGTCGCATTTCCTCGCTAAGGATTGCACCAACAACATCATCAAACTTTAAAGTACTAGATCCAGAGATAGAGTTATAAATGGCCATAACTAAACCATTCCAACATTTTGGCAATGCGCATAGAAATAATAGAGCTCTAACTTCATCATCAAAAGTTACCCCTACATAAATTAACTGACTGGTAATTGTATTTAATTCATTTAAATGATCAACAACAAATCCACCTTCTAAGATCTTCATATTAAATAAACGCTTCATAAGAAATACCTTATTTGAGGCCGAGGGTTTTTCATATAGTTTGGCCAATGCCGACATTAAACCCTCTGTTGACGTTTCTTTTGAAATATTAAAGGCTACTGATGCCACTAGGCATAGCCGTATTGTTCCAAGTTCCTTTGTGTCAAGAATATCCCATTCCGTGTTTGTTATACTTGTTAGTTCCTTTGTCTTTTCGCTCAATGGTAGGTATAGATATTTCTAATACAAGTAATCTTCCATTTCCATCTTCCATAGCTGGTAGTTTTGGCCATTAAATTTTTCGACCCTGAACCTACAATCTTCCGCCATTGCTCCCACTCGACCTTCAACTCTGATCCTAGTTGTTAGAAAATTATGTATTACAGAGAAATGGAACACATAAAATATATTGCAGAAATATAAACACATAAAACAAGAGAGACACAGATATATGTGGTTCACCCAATTTGGGCTATGTCCACAGAGAAACAACTAGTCCTTCCTTTATATTATCCAACAAAATGAATAGATACAACATACAATAGATACGATGTAATTCCCTCTTCACTCTCACACAATCTCCTCTCTCTTTCTCGCTCAGGGTACAGATCTACATAGACGCAATACAATTCCCTCATATATAGCGAGGGGTTGCCTTCTAGGGGAAAAAACCCTAAATTAAACATAACTTCTACCATTAGATCTGCACCTAATGAATGGCCCAGATTGACTACAAAATTACAACATTTTACAAGCCCCCCCCTGGACCCCCCTTGCGACGCACATTTACGGGTGGCATTTCCGCCACATTACGAACTGGGGTCCAATGCAGAAATACCTATGAATAGATAAGATAATCAGGCTCCACACCCAACAGTCTCCTCTCCAAGGCAAATTAAAGGGTAGCATGAGTCTAGGGCTTCTATTGAGATTGATCCAAGCACTTTAATTCACTACACCATAGACCTGTAGCACTATATTAGGGCAGCGAATAGTCATGTTTTCACTTTGAAGGCTATGAGGAGCTTCTAGAGCATAGAGAGAGTCTAGGCTCCTTCTAGGATACATCCGCACCTATTTCAAGTACGGATGTAGGGTGTGTTTTAAGGTCTATTACAATCATCCTTATTATAGGATTCTTAACACTATGGCAATAACAATGTGACAAAGACCCATGACTTATGACATGAAAATTGACACTTTGACCTTAACTTGGACACTCAAATCTAAACATGACAATGGTCTTATATATAACTGTTGGGAGCGGGATCCCCCAAGGGAATTTTTGGGGCTAAAAGCCAGGTTTAATTCAATTTTTGTAATATTATTTTAAAGACTCTGCAATTTGTGGTCGCAGAGCACGAAGGTGTTATGTATCATAAAGGGTAGTCTACCCTTAGTTTTGTAAAAGTAAAGTTGGCTATAAGAGAACTACCCATGGTCCACAAACCATGGGATTGTATAAAAAGAGCTAAGCTCTAAGTATTTTGAATAATACATATAATAATGGATGATGTAATAGAACCATAGCTTTTAAGAGCAAGTAGTCTAACTCTTGGGTTGTAGCATAGGTAAAGGCTCTGCAGTTGAGTGCGCAGAGGCCTAGGGTAGAAGTCCGCAGCTGAGTGCTGGCGAGCAGGTGCTCGCAGAATTAATGAAGGACAAGTTCAAAATGGTAAATAAGTTGCGTGGGTATGCTATCTCCAGCATCTAGGACCCCGCTGTGAAGGTGGCAACACAGATCCTGGCAAGGAAGGTGATGTGGAAGTGTCGCATCGATGAGGTACCGACGCCTGTCATCGCGCTCGCACAACAATGCGCTAAAGGAGTCCAGTTTAACTGGTTAGACTACCTTTGCGGAGAGTTCCTAGCGAACTGCTGTGCAGCGCGAGAGTAGAGCAAGACCTGCCACTATGCATGGCTCTTGCTATTGATCGTGCTCGTAGGGTGGGAGTTACCAGAAGAGATCCAATTCCCCTCAGTCGCACCAGACCTTCCTGAAGCAGCGAAGTACGCTTCACTGTGGGCGACCAAGGAAGCAAAGTGCATTTGGGACAGCAAGATCTTCTGGATCTTGATGGAAATGAATATCAGGATGGCCATCAATCGCAAGCCCTGATTGTTGCCCACAGTATATGCTAACCTGCAGAGCTATGCTGAATTTAAAGTTGATTTCCATCGGATATCAATCAGGGTGCGAAAGAACCTCGCACAGAAGTGGTACAATTTGTCATACCTAGCCACAGATGATGCTATCGATGCGATGTCGGATAAATGGCCAGCGGAGTGGCGCACCACCACGGACTTGGCAGTGGGTGGAAGAAAATTTTCTACACAGAAGAAGAAGGAAAAGGTCAAGCTGAAAATGGTGTAGCTGTTCAAAAAGAGGAAAAAGGAGGTCGCTGAGAAGACCTAGGTGGAACAGGCAGGAAAGGAGGTAGGAAAATAGACAAGTGGCATAGAGCGGGGCTCTGACAAAGGCGCGAAGTCGCCTCCACCTGAGACCAAAGAAGATGACATAGAGTAGCACGACGTGAACCCTCAGCAGACGTCCCCATCATTAAGCACCCAAGAGAGCTGGAAAAGGGAGGGTCCAGAAAGAAATCCAAGGCGACCAAGACCTCGCTTGACCCTATCACACTAAGGGAGGGTGACTTATATGACATTGGTGACACAGTCAAAGATGTCACCACGGAACCCCTGCAACAATTCGAGAAGCAGCAACAAATCATCTGATTTGGATTTAAACAGGAACGCAACAAATTACAGAGATAACCATAAACACAAAGATGCAGCGGAAATAATACTTCATTTCATTAATGTAAAATACTGAGATATGCTTACAAACAGAAAATGGAAATAACCAGCTAGGGCAATGCTAGCTTATTCTTGAGAAGCGATGTGGCGGCTACATGCCTCTGAACTGTGTTACAATGAGGCTCGAAGGCCCATTTATTTTTGAGAAACAATGGAAAACCCTAAACATCGAAAAACCTAACCCTAGAAGATGAAACGCTAAACTATGGGCCCCGTTTGGGTAAATTGGTACATCAACTTCCTGGGGTCGTAAGTTTGGCATATGATCTTCATTTGACACGTACAATATCTCGTTAGAAAGATATATCCAAGAACTACAACTTTGGGAATTGCAACATCCGTCCATGGACCCATGTTGTTCCTAGTTTTCCAAAAAACCGTTGTTTAGGGCCTCAAAACAGCTTTGGAAGTTCAAGACCCGAAAAACTGTTAAAAATAGTAAATTGTGCTACAATTAAGGAAATTGAAAAGATGAAAGAAACAATGGTGGGGGTCCAAGTGGACTTGGCGGGGGGTCACCAATATCCACCTGGATCATTCCTCCCCCCTTAGGAAGCAATGGTCCCCATTGCTGAGTTCCTCCATGAGATGAGGAAACTTCTGATGAACTTGGTCCCTCGTGAGCCACTTTACTTGGTGAAGGAGTTGGCTTGCTTTGATATTATGCTTGTGAGTGTTCTTGATCTATGTGTCCATGATCTGATCAATTGCAGCTTGCTCCATGCAATCTGGATTGAACTCTGTGGGTGTGCGTTGTTTTGCAATGTCGGATGTGTCTAGTAATGGTGGAAAGTATGGCCAAAGGTGGTCCACATTGAACACTGGGTGCAGGCCAAGGATGCGGGAATGCTGAGCTGAAATGCATTGTCTCCCACAGCCTTTCTAATGGTGTAAGGACCATATCAGAGTGGTCTGATTTTTCGATAGGCTCTGGTAAGGTGTTCCTTTTGCAAATGCAACCAGACTTTGTCGCCCATCTGAAAATTGCGTGGCACCCGATGTTGATCATGTCACTGCTTGTACTTGGCATTTGATTTCTCCAAAATGTCATGGACCTGCTAGCGAATATGTTGGATGTACTCAATGAAGTTGTTTCCTTATCTATTTTAGACTGGACATGAGCCGAATCTAGGTGAGTAGCTGCAAGTGGCATGGCCACATCAATGGGACATAGTGGTTGGAATCCCAAGCCCACCTAAAAAGGGCTATGGCAAATCGAGCTATGGAGAGCCCGGCTATAGTTGTGCTGAACATAGGGGAGGCTCTCATCCCATGTGCGTGGATGCTTTGAGTTGTACATGCGCAGAATGTGTACAATCATCATGTGGATAACCTCTGTCTGTCCATCAGTTTGAGAATGGAAGGTTGTGGACTTAGTGAGTTTGGTGTCCAGCATCAACCAGAGACTGGACCAAAATGTACTGAGGAACCTGTTGTCCCAATATGAGATGATAGACTGTGGGATCCCAAGGTGTACCCACACTCTCTCAAAGAAGAGTTTACCAATGGCTTCTGTTGTGATATTCTTCTTGTAGGTTGCCATAATGGCCATCTTCGAGAATATGTCGACGACCACAAAAACACAGTCATTTCCATTCTTAGTGGACAGAAGGTCTGACATGTAATCCATGGAGATGGATTCCCAAGGTCAACTAGGGGTAGGCAGCGGAGTATAGAGGCCTTGCTTCTTGACAGTCGGTTTGGCATTGGCGCAGGCAATGCATGATCTGATGTACTTCCCGACATCCTGTCGAATATTCAGCCAATAAAAATACTTCTGTAGTACTACCATAGTTTTCTCGATCCCGAAACGCCTAGCAACTTGACTGTAGTGTGCTTCCCAAATCATCTTGGCATGCTCGCGTGAAGGAACACAAAGGTGACCTAGGTAGCATAACAGGGCATCCTGGAGGTGAAAATGTAGAACATGCCAACCCTCCAAGAGTGTCGGGTATGTGTGGTCGGATTCTGGGTCGCTTTTGTAGAGAAGTGGCCAATTAGAAGTCTCGTGGCTACAAGAGTTGAGCACGGTGGTTAATGACATGATCGGAGGCAATCTACAACATTATTGGTGTTTCCCTTCTTATACTTGATATTCAAATGGAACTGTTGCAGGTATGTGGACCACTTCTGATGGCGATCATTCTGCAATTTCCCTTGGGTCTGTATGAACTGGAGGGCTCAGTGGTCTATGTGGATGGCTGTTTCCTTCCCCAAAATGTAATATTTCCATTGTTGGCAGGCTTGCACAATAGGATACATCTCTTTTTCATAAGTGGGATACTTCCGGACTGTGTCTAAAAGTGTCTCACTGTGATATGCCACTGGATGCCTGTATTGAGTAAGGACTGCCCCGATAGCATAGTTAGAGGCATCTGTCTCGACCTCAAATGGTTGTTGCAATTCTGGCAATGTGAGCACTGCTGCTGAGCAGAGGTGATATTTCAACTCTATGAATGCCTTCCGTTGAGATTCAAACCAAAATAATTTTGATTTTGCTCCTCCCTTGGTGACTTGACTCAAGGGCCAAGTGATATGAGAAAATCCCAACACGAACCTGAAGTAGAAGTTGGCAAGACCTAGAAAGCTGCGAAGCTTTGTTAGAGTGGTTGGAGAGGGCCAATCCTGAATGACTTGGATCTTGGCTAGATCCACATGCACCCCCTGTTCATCAATAATGTATCCTAGATATTGAACCTAGGTCATGCCAAAAGTGCATTTCTCCAAATTGGCACATAACTTGTGTTGTCGCAGTGTTGTCGGATGTGGTGGAGGTTCTCTTCCTAACTCTGGCTGAAGATCAGGATGTCATCCAAGTATACCACTAAAAATGAGTTGGTGAATGGCCACAAGATGTCATCCATTAGCCTCATGAAGGTTGCATGAGAATTCGTCAATCTAAAAGGCATAAACAACCATTCGAAAAGGCCCTCCTTGGCTTTGAAGTCAGTCTTCCACACATCGGAGGGTTCAATTGGTACCTGGTGATATCCTGACTTCAAATCGATCTTGCTGAAATGTTTTCCCCCTTCAGTTGGTCCAAGAGGTCATCAATCTATGGGATCGGGTACCTATTACGGACGATGATCTTGTTCAGTGCCCGATAGTCAATACAGAGTCTCCAAGTCCCATCCTTCTTCTATACCAACACGATCAGTCTCCCACAGGGCGATGAACTCAGACAGATGTGACCTTTCTGCAGCAGCTCTTGAATCTGCCTCTTGATTTCATCATTCTCCAGAATGGAGTGCCGATAGCTTGGTCCATTGGGCAGTGGTGTACCTGCGGTCAGATCAATGGAGTGCTTGACCTGATAGTGTAGAGGAACCCCTGCGAGGGAGGTGAAGATGTCCTCGTACTCCTCCATGACATGTCCATCTGTAGTTGTTGTGTGGAGGGGCCTTGTATGGAGGTCGTTTCCACTGTCTTCTTCTTTCCTTAAGGGCATATCATCAGGAAAACAAATTTCCTGGTTTTTGAAATAAACTTACTGCATTGTTTTGTAATAACCAAAGAGATGTCGGTAGGCGGTGCTACCTCCGTTATCCTGTACAACTTATTTCCCAAAGTAATAATAACAGCACGGGGCCTTGATTCATACACAACATGTTGCTTCCACAAGTATGGTTGTCCTAATAATACATCAAAAACTTCAAGGGGAGCAATGTCACACAATACCTCATCCATGAAGGGCTTGATGTTGTATGGAAGGTGCCACTGTTGGCTCACGCGAAGATCCCTTCCTTGGTGAAGCCACCCAATGGTGTATGGTTGTGGATGTGTTGTGGTCGGCAAGCCTAGCTACTTCACGACCTCTATCGAAATGAGGTTCTTTTGGCTCCCACTGTCGACAATGAATTGTAGAGGGGATCCCTTTACCCACATCTAGGAGTGGAAGAGACGCTCCTCCTCCTCTGGATCTTTCAGTTCCTCCTTCTGGATCTTCGTGGTGGAAACGATGGCGTTGGGCTCCGCATCGATAATCTACTTCCCTTTTTCATTCCCCTTGTCAGGTTCTGACTCAGAGTCGGAAAATGCATCTGATTCTGAAACCTTTAGCTCAGCCACCAATGACTGTTTGGCCCGACATTCACTTGTGTTGTGAGTGGAGCTCTTATGGAACTCACACCATTTTCCTCTGTCATTTTTCAGCTTCGTGATGTTGTTCTTTGCTTGTAGCTTTGGCAGGTTGTCTTGGGCTGCCTTGCCTTGGCTTTGTCCTTTGTTCTGCGGTTTGGGGGCACCTTTCCCTTGCTTCAGATTCGCAGATCCAAGGTCTCGCTTCTTCTATTTAAACTTTTGGTCAACCTTGACAGCATATCAATATGCCATTCAGAGCGAGGAGATGTTCAGGAATTCTATTTGTTCCTGGATGTACTTGTGCAGGTAGCCGTGGTATTTGAGTATCAAATGCAGCTCCAAATCCTTGATACCCAACTTTGTGCGAAGGGTATGGAAAATATTGGTAAACTCCTGCACGTCTTGGTCCCTTCCCTGTCGCAGCATGGTCCTTTTTGTGTATTGATCCTCATAGCTTCCAACAGGGTAGTACTGCTCCTTGATGGCCTCCCGGAATGAATTCCAGGTGGGTGTGGCTGAAAATAGTGAGTCGGTACTTTCATCCTTCTGCTTGCAGTAGGTTTCCCACCAGTCCTTGATGTGGGGGGCTACTTTGAGAAGAGAAAAAAAATATTTTATCGACTAGAAAAATCATGAATATAAAAATAACCCTCTAGCAGATTCAACCATTTATTGATGGCGTCTACATCTATCTGACCCTCGAATATGGGTATTTCTAAATTAACTTGTACCTTAAATGGTGTGGCATTTCCAAAGTAGATTTTGGAAGCCAATGCGTTGCCCCTAGGTAGTCGCTGAAGGATCTGGGAAAAGTTGTCCATCATCGCATTCCTTTGTCTCTAGAGAGCTTCTTCGAGCAAGATTTTGATGGGATCTCCTGCCCCCTCATCTTTATTTTCATCCACCATGGGAGGCCGTCGGGATTTGTGAGGCTGGTCTTGCAAAGGTTCGACCAATTCAAGTCCTAACTCCTTATATCCTGACCTCGTTGGGGACATGCAAAGAAAAACCGAGAACAAGTAGACCGCTCTGATACCACTGATCCGAATTTGAATAGGAACGCAAAAAATTACAGAGATAACCATAAACACAAAGATGCAGTGGAAATAATACTTCATTTCATTAATGTAAAATACTGAGATATGCTTACAAATAGAAAATGGAAATAAACAGCTAGGGTGATGGTAGCTTATCTCTGAGGAGAGATGTGGCGGCTACATGCCTTTGAACTATGTTACAATGAGGCTCGAAGGCCAATTTACTGTTGAGAAACAATGGAAAACCCTAAACATCCAAAAACCTAACCATACAAGATGAAACGCCAAACTGTGGGCCCCGTTTGGGTAAATTGGTACATCAACTTCCCGAGGTCGTAAATTTGGCATACGATCTTCGTTTGACGCGTACAATATCTCGTTAGAAAGATCTATCTGAGAACTACAAGGTTTGGAAGTGCAACATGGGAACATGGGTCCATGGGTCCATGGACCCATGTTGCTCATAGTTTTCCCAAAAAACGTCGTTTAGGGCCTCAAAACGGCTCCAGAAGTTCAGGACTCAAAAAACTGCTAAAAATAGTAAATTGTGCTACAATTAAGGGAACTGAAAAGATGAAAGAAAAAATGGTGGGGGTCCAAGTGGACTTGGCAGTTGGCCACCAATATCCACCTGGATCGTCATCCTAGGGGCCATCCAGACCGGGCTGCAGGAGTTGCAGACCCGCGTGACGCAAGCTAGTCTGTTATGCACCAGCTTGGCTATCAGCACGTTAGAGGCTGTCACTATGCTACACATGAAGGCTTCCAGTGTGATAGTGCTGCCATATGGAGCACTAACCATGGAAAATGAGGCTGACAGGCCCACTATTAGCACTTCGAAAGAAGTGGGACTGAACCTGGTAGCGCTTCTACACGAAGCACTCCACCTCTTGCAGGATGGAGTAATTGTAGAGCTGAGGACCAGTGAGCATCACGCCCTCCAGGTGATCAGTGAATAGAAGATAGAAAACAATCAGATGGCCTGCAAAGGAATTCTACCATCACTGTTGAGGCCAAGGCGACCAGCCAGAGCAAGAGGATCATACAGGTCATGGAGGAGGCATGCAAAATGGTCCCAACATTGGCCATTTCGGAGGAGGAGCCAGTTGAGGTTTGCATCCGCAAATTGGTCACAAGGGTGCACGAAACTCGGATAGAGATGGCGTGAGTTTAGTTGGAGATGAACCTTCAGATTACAAAGCTCCAATTGAGGGCCCAACCTTCAACACCGCCAGAGCTAAAGGAACAGCGGGTGACCACTGTCACTGAAGCAGTTGCAGCAGCGGAGAGTGTAGTAGCGAACTGCACACAATTGTTCGAACAATTGTTTGAGGTCCTGACTAGCTTGCAGGAGGACCCAAACATCCAAAGGCTAGAAATGGAAGTGGACAAACTCCAACAGCATTATGATGATGTTAAGGGCACAGTGCGAACAATCGTGCCAACGTAGAGGTTAGCCAAGCTGCAAGAAGCCAAGCAGCTAAAAGAACAGGTGGGCGCAACACTGCACAAGGAAGCAGTGCTGAAGGCGTGACTCAAGCCCTAGCTGGAGGAAGCTTACACAGTCACAGGAGACATTGAAGGCAAGCTTGCGAATCTGCAAGCGACGCAACAACAACTTCAGGCTGACAACGCGAGGGCACTAACCGAGAAAATAGTCGCATATGTGAAGCAAGCAGCAACTCAGTGCACAATCGAAGTTGTAGTCATCAGGGTTGAGCTAGACGGGCTTTGTGCAAAGATCTCTATGCCTACCAAGTGACTCGAGGACAAGTCATGATGTTTTTGTTGGGGGCCTGTTGGGAGCGAGATACCCCATGGGTAGTTTTGGGGCTAAAAGCCCAGGTTTAAGTCAATTTTTGTAATATTATTGTAAAGACTCTGCAATTTTTGGTCATGGAGCACGAAGGTGTTACGTGTCATAAAGGGTAGTCCGCCCTTAGTTTTGTAAAAGTAAGGTCGGTTTTAAGAGAACTACCCATGGTCCGCGAACCATGGGATTGTGTAAAAAGAGCTAAGCTTTAAGTAGTTTGAAGAAGACAGACAATGATGGATGATGTAATAGAATCATATCTTTAGAGCAAGAAGTCTAAATCTTGGGTTGTAGTGTAGGTAAAGGCTCTGCAGCTGAGTGCGTAGAGGCCTAGGGTAGAAGTCCACAGCTGAGTGTGCAAAGGCCTAGGGTAGAAGTCCGTAAGTGAGTGTGCGGACCCCTACAACTATGTGCACAGGGCAGATAGAGGTTCTAACCACTTGGAAGATATTAATAAAGAGAGATATTATGCAATTTTTGTGTCTTTGTTCTGTTGATTCATCTTGATATGTTATGTATGAATTTTCTTTATTATGCTTATATGGTGCACAAATGAATGCAATTACATTAAATAACTGAATGCATATACGAATATCTGTTTACGCGGGGATAACTATAATTGTTTGATAAGATAATCAAGGCACTTAGATTAATTGGGGAATTTGTATGGAACGCTGCCATAGTAGCACGAAAGTACCTGAGCAGCAGGCTCGAGCTATGCGAAGGACAATCGTATCCTTTCCCAGAGGTATTGAAGAACAGAATGCATGGTTTGTCTTGCAAGCCCTAGAATGAAGCAAACTGCATGAAGGCAGGGATAGAGGGAATTAAATGGCATCACAACCATCTCAGGGTGTGGAAACTTGGTTCCAGCAAACCCCCATATTGCTTTGGGTGAGACTTTAGTCCATGCTCCGCGAGCTGATGCCAAAAGGGCCAGTACTGTAGGGATTTGTTTGGCTGATTAACATTGAACCTAGGTCAGGCCCCCTCAAGCCAACAATAACTGTAATTGACATTTTAGTGAAGTAACAGTGGCATAATATGATACTTATAAGTGATAATTGTATATTGACATGATTATATGTTGACTTGACATATCCTTATGGGTATCTCCAGAAAGGTAGCCCTATTGTAGCATCTCTCTTAGTATATAAATATGCCTCATCACACTTGTGACTTGACTTGATCAATAGCATATCCTTGTGAGTGAATGTCAATTGATTTGATATGTCCTTGATCTGACTTGACAATGATATATTTTCACTTGTGATTGTTTGTTATCTTGACTTGATGAGTGATACTTCCTTGTGAATGTAGCCCTGCTAAATAAATATGTCTCATCACATTGACTTGAATTCATTGCTATAGTAACTCTCTTTGTAATTCTCAATTGAATTGATACCTTAACTCATCAAATTAATTTGATTTGACTGAACATTGATATGTTGACTTTGACTCATTAAGAATAGATTTGATATCTCATGAAACATGACAATTAGAAATAAAACTAATAAGATATATAAGCTAAGTTAACTTAACTATGCTGCAATTGACGTTGTGTTGACTTTATTTGATAAGTGATGTACACTTGGTGATTGTCAATTGGGTTGGTATACAGATAGGTCCTAGTAACTATTGACGCTGACTTAGTGGGAGTAGACTTAACATACTAGACATAACACATATGTTGATATTTTGACTTTGAGTAGACTTGACACTTTACATGCAACATGATGTTTGAATGACGTAACAAGTTATTGATATGTTGACTTTGACTAGTAGAACCTTGAGTTGACAATGACTATGATAACCTAGGATAACTTGATTGTGACCTTACCTAGTATAGGAATATATGCTTGAAGCTCTCCATAGGTAGAGCTTGAGAGCAGTGGTAGCGGGTCATAGGGATGACCAGTGGCATCTTAGTATATGCTATTATCAAACATTTGGATTCGACACTTGCACCAATACAGGGTGTGTGGTTGTGTGATGTGGAAATATGCTTTATGATCTCTTGATGCTTATTTATTCATGAGTTATGTAGTGCGCTTAAGTAGTGGTAGTCAGTATCATGATTCAGTTGGGATGTACAGTGGTAAGCAATATCAGTTTGATTTGGAAACATTGCCATACATGGTTTGATGTGTAATGCACTGACAATTTGAGCAATGGTTGTGTAGTGGCTTGAGCAGCATTTTGGTAAACTTGAGTAGTACAATGTTATATTTTATTCAACATTCTTATATTGATTTAGAGCACAAGGGGATTTAGTCTAAAAATCATGAAACATGGTTTTCTGACTCTTCAGGGTGGCAAGGTGGTGCAAGGCAAGTGATTGGACTCACCTTTAGGTTGTGGCCTGAGAACACTTCATGGTAGAAGGGTGGTGTTAGGGTAGGTAGTAGTTGGCACGGGGCGTTTTGGCATCCATTTAGTTGTGGATAATAAACTAACAGGGTAGAAAAGAATCCTTTCCTACGACAATTGGTAAATAGGCTATTAGGGCACTCATCAAGTTGTGGCCTATGAATTAATGGGTTGGCGCATCCATCAGTTGTAGCTGAAATCTTGATGTAATTAATATTTAATTTAAAGAGAGAAGAAGACAATTACTAAAGAAGCATTTAGTGGTTTTTGACCTCGAGGGGGCTTTCCACCTAAAAATATTTGTGTATATTGTTTTATCTTCCTGCATTGTTGTATGGTGTTGCCTACTGCTGGTTATTCTTTATAATTATTGAAGAATAGCATTAATAATAGCTGAAGAATAAGTAATGATATGAAAAAGGATTACAATTTTAGAATTTCTAGGAAATATTGATTCACCCCCCTCTCAGTATTTCCAACAATTGGTATCAGAGCTTGGTTCCTTTAGAACCAACTTAACCATTGGAAGGCAATTTTCATAGCATAGATGTTGGGTTGTGTTATATTATTTCCACATAGTTAACAGGGGGTTTGAGGGGTACTCGTAACCCCACTTTATGGGGTCCAGGGCAATGCCCAGGAAAATTTTGGTTTTGGACCCTATGTTAGGTTGGGCGGACCCACCTATGGTTTTGTGCATGATTTCGGCACATGTTTTTTTGGACGCAATGGTTTTTTTCCATGGTATTCAACGTGATGGTTTTTTCGGTCCATGGTATTGGATGCTTCGTCATGTATAAATATGTATTATAACATTGAAAGGAACATA
>APFE030644815.1:0-28355 GCA_000404065.3 Pinus taeda | reverse complement strand
ATAGAGATGGGAAAGTCAAGGAAGCATGTCACAAGGATTTCAAAGGAAGGTATAAGTACAACAAAATATGAAGAGAGTGAGTATTGCGTACGAACCCCTGATTTTGATGCAGATAATTATTGGATATGGGAATCCAGGATGGAAGTACATTTGCAGGCACATGGAATTTGGAAATTATTTGTTTCTTGAAACATGTTTACCAACAAAGCTAAAGGGTACAATTCAAAGGCCATGAATGCAATTTTGAATGTTTTTCCAAATTCTGTGAAAGCAAAAGATGGTCAATGTTCAAGAGCTACAACAGCTCTTTAGGAAAAGCTTCATAATCTCTATTCAACAAATTAATCAGGTCAATATGTTATTGAAAATTCGAATACTTATGATTATGATGAAGAAATTGGAGAAATGGCTAAGACAAAGTTTCAAAATCAAGTGACCAAGGGGATAAAGGAATTAAAAAGTCAAAAGGAAAAGACAAGACTTTTGGAAGCATAATTGAAGACAACAAAAGAACTCATCAAGGAAAATGAAGAGTCTGAGAAGATGATTAAAAGTCTTAGAACTCAATTGGAAGAAGTCAAGAATACAGAGACATAAGACATCAAGATAGAATTTCAATAAAAACGACAATAAATTGACACGGCTTTTGCAGAGATTAGCAGGATCAAAAAATAGATGCAGGAAACATAAATTGAAATGAAGGAATCTGATCAAAAATACAATTCCACATTTGACCAAAAAAAGGGAATAGGAAACCTCTTCAACTGAACTAAGCAGGATTAGGATTGAGATTGAGAAGAAAAAGGAACAAATACATGTACATAATAAAGAAGTTGAAAAGGCATCCCTTATCAAGCTACAATTTGAAGAAGAAGAAGAAAGAAGGAAAATGTTGAAGGGCATATTTCAGGAAGACATTTCTCAAAAGAAAGGAGAACTTGATGCAACCTGTGATGAGATAACCAAAATCAAGGGATCACAAAAAGAACACATACAACATAAGACATATGAAGAAGAAAAAATGAAGGCAATTAAAGATGGTAAAGCTCCAGTTGATGAAGGTACATGATCAACCTCTTCACAGGATGATTCTAGGAAGGAAGTTGATCAAAGTGAAAAGCCAAAGAAGAATGTTGTAACTCCAAAGAACAAGCCAAATCAGTCAAGAACAAAGGAAAAAAATAGACTAGAACACCGCCTCCAAAGAAGAGTAAAACAATCTTCGAGGTATGTTCATTTATTTAATGGTTATTGTTTTTAGTGCGTTAACTATGGAAATATGACTAAGTATTGTAAAGTTGTTGACATGTACAACTATCAAGGACCATCACACTCAAGTGAAACATTTAGGTGCATATATTTATTTAATGGTTATTTCTTTTTATGTGCTAACTATGGACATATGCCTAGGGATTCTGAAGTTTTTGGCAGGTACAACTATTATGTGCAAAACCCTAGAAGCCAATTTGCAGATTTTTGAGACAGGTATCAGATGACATATTCTATGGATGACATTGAATGCTTTAAATGTCATAATCATGGTCACATAGCTGAAGAATGTAGGTACCATCTGGATATGGAATGTTACAAGTGTCACAATTATGGACACATAAATCATCACCATAGGACTAAAATGGAATCAGTCATGAATATTGATAATGAGAATAAGAAGGTTTGGAAGAGGAAAAAACTATAGGATGAACAAATATAGGAAGAACTGGTACAAGATCAACAAGAAGTGCAAAAAGAGAAGAAATTCCCAACAATCCTGCTTACAAGATTCATAACAGGTTGTGAGGAATCAAGTCAGACTCGTTAGGTGAATCACTATTTTGAACAATCTAGCTCGGTGATGCCTTGAAGTTTGTAGAGGGTGAGTCTATGCAGAAGTATATGGCACAAGATTATGATTGACAGACAAATAGTTTGAACAAAATGGCAGTTTCATAACAGGTTCAGGGGGAGCATAACAATTGAAGCATTACAGGTTCACAAAGGAAAAATTCTCTTCAAGGGAAGCACATACAAGACACAGATCCATAGGGATCGTCATTGACAAAGTATTACAATAAGGCTTCTCATCAGGGGGAGCACAGGCAGATAATAGGTCTACATGAAGCAAGAAAATTCTCAGGGGCAGTAACCATTTTCCATTGATGTCAAAGGGGGAGAGAAAAACCTTAGAAGGAAATTGAAATCTGGAGAAGAAGGTGAAGCATGATATCAGGGGGATTTTTACTCCTAGGAGGAGTACGTGTGTTGCCATAAATGACAAAGGGGGAGATTGTTGGACGGTGTTGTCATTGATGTCAACCCATGAAGTTGACTGGGTTTGACATTGACCAAAAAAACATGTCATTAATGTCAAATGGTTAATGAATGCTTCTTATTAATTTTCAGATTAAATAAATATGGAAGCTATAATGTTGGATGGTTGAAAACCCAAGTCCTAGGGTTTGGGTTCCCTGGACTAAGGATGTACCCAACTTTGTCAAGGGTTTTTGGTAGGATAAATCATTGAGTTTGGGTCAAAGATCTATGTCACTATATTCTCCTTGAAAATATGTTTTTGTTGATATGTGGTATGCCCCGAGAGGCCTCCTAGTTTGAGGGATATTCACAATTAAAGTTGGTGACCCCAGTTTCTAAGCTAAAACCCCAAGGGGTAGTGACATGAAACCTCCACCTACGGTTGTCAATATATGACATTGTTTATCACCTTAATCTCACCATGTATAACTTACATAACTCCAAGAACCAAAGACATTAAACCAATCATTGACTTCACAATAGGACCATATGCACTAAGCCAATCATTGATTTTAAAATTTTATTGGAATTGAAACTTTTTCTAGAAAAATATTTATAAGGGTTAGTATACCAATTCCTTAAGGATTAAACAAACAATTCAATAATAAATACTAAAATAAATTAATATTATTAAAAATAAAATTATTTTTAAAACATCCTAAAATCCAACCTAATAAAGCCCCTAATTAGCCCACCAAAAACTATAAAAGGAAGATCTTTAAGCCTTCAAATCACACTAACCAAGAAAATGATTTAGTTTTTAATTTTTTTTTTACTTTTATGATATTCATCCTACCTTAGGAAGCTAGGGAAATGATTTTCGTTTTGGTAAACTACTCTCAAATGTCTACGGTTTGTTTCCTCCTTTAATTCGGTCTCTAAAGGTAAGTGTTTCATGTGATTTGGTGTTGGTTGCAAGATGTTTTTGGCATAAGATTTTTGCTTTGTTATCTTTGCGGTTAGGGATCTTCTGTTTCTCCTAGGGCACCAAACTAAGAAGCCTCCATTGGTGTGTGATCTCCTCTCCAAGGCAAATCAAAGGGTAGCGTGAATCTAGGCCTTATATTGAGATTGTTCCAAGCACTTTAATTCACTACACCATAGAACTGTAGCACTATATTAGGGCAACGAACAATCATGTTTTCTCTTTGAAGGCTATGAGGAACTTATAGAGGATAGAGAGAGTCTAGGCTCCTTCAATGAGACATTTGCACCTATTTCAAGAAGGGATGTAGGCTGTGATTTAAGGTCTATTATAGTCATCCTTATTATAGGATTCTTAACACTATAGGAAATAACAATGTGACAAATCCCTATGAATTACGACATGACAATTGACATTTTGACCTTAACATGGACACTCATATCTAGACATAACAATGGTCTTATATATCACTGTAATTAACATTTTAGTGAAGTAACAGTGGCATAATATGATACTTGTAAGTGACAATTGTATACTGACATGATTGTATGTTGACTTGACATATCCTTATGGGTATCTTCAAAAAGGTATCCCTGTTGTAGTATCTCTCTTGGTATATAGATATGCCTTAGCACACATGTGACTTGACTTGATAAACAACATATCCTTGTGAGTGACTGTCAATTGATTTGATATGTCCTTGATCTGACTTGACAATGATATACTTTCACTTGTGATTGTTTGTTATCTTGACTTGATGAGTGATACTTCCTTCTGAATGTAGCCCTGCTAAATAAATATGTGTCATCACATTGACTTGAATTCATTGCTATAGTAACTCTCCTTGTAATTATCAATTTACTTGATATCTTAACTCATCATATTAATTTGACTTGACTAAACATTGATACGTTGACTTTGACTCATTAAGAGTAGATTTGATATCTCATGCAACATGCCAGTTAGACATAAAACTGATCAGATATATAAGCTAACTTAACTATGCTACAACTGACCTTGTATTGACTTGATTTAATGAGTGATGTACACTTGGTGATTGTCAATTGGGTTGTTATATAGCTAGGTCCCAGTAACTATTGACCCTGACTTAGTGGGAGTAGACTTAACATACTAGACATAACACAGATGTTGATATTTTGACTTTGAGTGGACTTGACACTTTACATGAAACATGATGTTTGAATGACATAACAAGTTCTTGATATGTTGACTTTGACTAGCTTGTTGACAATGACTATGATAACCTAGGATAACTTGATTGTGACCTTACCTAGTAACAGGTTTCTGAGGGCACATCATCTTGTTGTAACGATGGATTACAGATTATGAGCAGTGCTTAGTAGTGTAGGAATATGTGCTTGAAGGTCTTTTTAGGCAGAGCTTGAGAGCAATGGTAGTGGGTCATAGGAATAACTTGTGGCATCTTGGTATATGTCATTATCAGGCATTTGGATTCGACACTTGCACCAATACAGGGTGTGTGGTTGCGTGATGTGGTCATATGCTTTATGAGCTCCTGATGCTTATTTATTCATGAGTTATTGTGTGTGGTTAAGTAGTGGTAGCCAGTATCGTGATTCCGTTGGGATGTACCGTGGAATTTAGAGATGATGTACAGTGGTAAGAAATAGAAGTTTGATTCAGAAACATTGGCATACATGGTTTGATGTGTAATGCAGTACCAGTTTGAGTAGTGGTTGTGTAGTGGCTTGAGCAACATTATGGTCAACTTGAGCAGGACAACATTATATCTTATTCAACATTCTTATATTGATTTAGAGCACAAGGGGATTTAGTCTAAAAATTGTGAAACATGGTTTTCCGACTCTTCAAGGTGGTAGGGTGGTGCAAGGCAAGTGATTGGTGTCACCTTTAGGTTGTGGCCTGAGAACACTTCATGGTAGCAGGGTGGTGCTAGGGTAGGTAGTAGCTTGCACAGGGTCTTTTCGCATCCATTTAGTTGTGGATAATAAACTAACAGGGTAGCAAAGAATCCTTTCCTACAACAAACTTATGATTATAATGAAGAAATTGGAGAAATGACTAAGACATAGTTTCAAAATCAAGTGATCAAGGTGATAAAAGGAACTAAAAAGTCAAAAGGAAAAGACAATACTTTTGGAATCATAATTGAAGACAACAAAAGAACTTATCAAGGAAAATGAAGAGTCTAAGAAGATGATTAACAGTCTTAGAACTCATTTGGAAGAAGTCGAGAATATAGAGACACTAGACATCAAGAGAGAAATCCAATAACAACGACAAGAACTCGAGATGACTTTTGCAGAGATTAGCAGGCTCAAACAATAGATGCAGGAAGCATAAATTGAAATGAAGGAATTTGATCAAAAATACAATTCCGAATTTGACCAAAAAAAATATTTGGAAACCTGTTAAGCTGAACTAAGCGGGCCTAGGATGGAGATTGAGAAGAAAAAGGAACAAATGCATGTACTCAGCAAAGAAGTTGGAAAGACATTCCTTATCAAGCTACTGGTTGAAGAAGCAGAAGAAAGAAGGAAATTGTTGAAGGACATATCTCAGGAAGACCTTTCTCAAAAGAAAGGAGAACTTGATGCAACCCGTGATGAGATAACCAAAATCAAGGGATCACAAAAAGAACACTTACAACATAACACATGAAAAAGAAAAAATGAAGGCAATTAAAGATGGTAAAGCTCCAGTTGATGAAGGTACAAGCTCAAAATATTCACGGGATGATTCTAAGAAGGAAGTTGATCAAAGTGAAAAGCCAAAGAAGAATGTTGTAGCTCCAAAGAATAAGACCAAAGTAGTCAAGAACAAAGACGACAACGGACTACAACACCACCTCCAAATAAGAATGAAAAATATTCTAGGTATGTTCGTTTATTTAATGGTTATTTTTTTTCGTGTGCTAACTATGGAAATATGGGTAGGGATTGTACAATTGTTGACAGGTACAAATATCAAGGACCATCGCATCTGAATGAACCATTTAGGTGCATACATTTATTTAATGGTTATTTCTTTTTATGTGCTAACTATGGACATATGACTACATATTGTGAAGTTTTTGGCAGGTACAACTATTATCTACAAAACCCTAGAAGAAAGTTTGCAAGTTTCTAAGCCAGATCAAATGACATCTTCTATGGATGACATTGAATGCTTTAAATTTCATAATCATGGTCACATAGCTCAATAATGTAGGTAACATTCAGATATGGAATGTTACAAGTGTCACAATTATGGACACATAGCTCATCACTATAGGAACAAAATGGAATCAGTCATCAATATTGATGATGAGAACAAGAAGGTTTGGAAGAGGAAACAACTATAGAATGAAAAAATGCAGGAAGAAGTGATACAAGATCAACAAGAAGTGCAGAAAGACAAGAAAGTCCTAGCAATCATGCTTACAGGATTTGCAACAGGTTGTGAGGAATTAATTCAAGATGACTTGTTAGGTTAATCACTATTTTGAACAATCTAACTCATTGATGCCTTGAAGTTTGTAGAGGGTGATTATCTGATGAATTATATGGCACAAGTTTATGATTGACAGACAAATAGTTTGAAAAAAATGGAAGTTTCATAATAGGTTCAGGGGAGTAGAACAATTGAAGCATTACATGTTCACAAAGGAAAACTTCTCTTCAAGGGAAGCACATACAAGACATAGTTCCATAGGGATCTCCATTGACATAATATTACAATAAGGCTTCTCTTCAGGGGGAGCACAACCAAATAATAGGTCCACATGAAGTAAGAAAATTCTCAAGGGCAGTAACCATTTTCCATTGATGTCAAAGGGGGAGAGAAAAACCTAAGAAGGAGATTGAAATATCGAGAAGGAGGTGAAGCATGATATCAAGGGGAGTTTACTCCCAAGAGGAGTATGTGTGTTGTCATAAATGACAAAGGGGAAGATTGTTGGATGGTGTTGTCATTGAAGTCAACCCATGGAGTTGACTGGGTTTGAGATTGACCAAAAACTCTAGTCATTCAATGTCAAATGGTTAATGAATTCTTCTTATTAATTTTCAGATTACATAAAGATGGAAGCTATATTGTTGGATGGTTGAAAACCCAAGTCCTAGGGTTTGGGTTTCCTGGACTAAGGATGTACCCTAACTTTGTTGAGTTTGGTAGGACAAATCATTGAGTTTGGGTCGAAAATTTATGTCAATAGATTATCCTCGAAAATATGTTTTTTTTTTTTATATGTTGTATGCCTCAAGAGGCCTCCTAGTTTGAGAGATATTCACAATTTAAGTTGGTGAACACACTTTCTAGGCTAAAACCCCAAGGGGTAGTGACATGACACCACCTCCTAAGATTGTCAATATATGACATTGTTTATCATTATAATCTCACCACTTATAATTTACATAACTACAAGAACCAAAGACAATAAACCAATCATTGAATTTGTAATATTCCTAATTAGCTATGGCTAATTGGAATATTTGTTTTTGTTCGATTTTTGCCTTCTATAGTTATTTGTAAATAAAAAGTGAGGAAGGGGGAACATAACTCACTTTAGAATAAAAATTCACTTCCTAGGTAGCACAACGTTGTGACTTAAGGGGGAACCAAGGGGGCCAAAGGGGGATGCAGAAATGGGGCCCATGCAGACACATGGAGGGACTACACAGGAGGGAAGGAACACATGGCAAGAAGGGGATCACGCAGGAGAAAGTGAGCCTAGGTATTGTGAGAGGCAAAGGCTATAAAATAGAGAGGAACCCCTTCATTTGGGATCATTCGAGTTATGAGCATTTGTGATAGTCATTTCGACTTAGAGCACGCTAGCTGTTTAGCTAGTCTGCAACACTGTTTAGTGCATTGAGTGTCTCCATTTAGAGATCTCACCCTTAGCCCCGGGGGACTTCGAGTGCTTGCTCGGGCAAGGTATTTCCATTGGCATTCCAGCAGTAGTTTCATCAGCATTTCAACAATAGTTTCATCAGCGTATTTGAGGAACTACGCAGAACCCCAAGGGGGTGATTTTCGGGGGTCGGCCATTTCAGAAAATCTTTCTGTGTTTTTCTGGGTTTCTTGAGTAGAGTCCAATTACATAGTTTCAGAATTTTCTGAGGAGGGGAGAAGCCCCAAATCCTCATTCAATTTACAGGAGCAGCAGTAGCACGACGGTTTTCCAACAGCTAGGACGCAGATCAGTGCGAGGCCATTCCAGGAAAGCTTTCTGGGTTTTCTGGGTTTCTTGAGTAGAGCCCGAATCCAGAGTTTCAACTTTTCTGAGGAGGGGAGCAGCCCCAAACCATCAATTGTTTTCTAGTAGGAGTAGCAGCATCCATGCAAAGAGGCCATTCTTGTCATTCTGAGAGTATTTCTTCACTTGCCTTATGCAAGTCAAGGTGCCATCTATCTAATCACCTCTTGTACTCATTTATTGTATTTCTTGTGTATCTGCTTATATTTCCGGTTTACATTATTATATGTTGTTTCACTGTTAATTTATCACTTCTAGGTTATTATATCATTTGCACATATTTGGTTGGAGTTTTTGTTGGGGTTTGAGGAATATTCTGGGTTAGGGATATTATAGAATTCACAGTAGGACCATATGCACTAAGCCAATCACTGATTTCAAAATTTTAGTGGAATCAAGTTTTTTTGCTGGAGAAATATTTATAAGGGTTAGTACACTAATTCCTTAAGGCTTAAACAAATAATTCAATAATAACTAATAAATTAAATTAACCTTATTAAAAATAAAATTGTTTTTAAAACATCCTAAAATCCTACCCAGTGACACCCCTAATTAGGCTACCAAAAACTATAAAAGGAAGATATTTAAGCCTTCAAATCATGCCAACCAAGCAAATGCTTTAGCTCTAAAATTTTCATTGACTTCTGTGATATTCGACCTACCTCAAGAAACTAGGGCAGTGAGTCTCTTTTTGGTAAACTACTCTCAAATGTCTTTAGTTTTCTCCTCCTCTAACTCAGTCTCTATAGGTAAGTGTTTCATGTGATTTGGTGTTGGTTGCAAGATGTTTTTGGAAAAATATTTTGGCCCTGTTATCTCTACAGTTAGGGCTCTTCTGTTTTTCTTAGGGCATCAAACTAAGAAGCCTCCATTGGTGTGTGGTCTCTTCTCCAAGGTAAATCCAAGGGTAGCATGAGTCTAGGCGTTGTATTGAGATTGATCCAAGCACTTTTCACTGCAATGGAGACATGTAGCACTATATTAGGGAAGCGAACAATCATGTTTTCTCTTTGAAGGCAGCGAGGAACTTCTAGAGGATAGAGAGAGTCTAGGCTCCTTCTAGGATACATACACACCTATTTCAAGCAGGGATGTAGGGTGTGTTTTAGGTATATTACAATCATTCTTATTATAGGATTCTTAACACTATAGGCAATAACAATGTGACAAAGACCCATGACTTATGACATGAAAATTGAAAATTTGACCTTAACTTAGACACTCAGATCTAGACATGACCATGTCCTTGTTTATAATTGTAATTGATATTTCAGTGAAGTATCAACGACATAATATGATACTTGTAAGTGACAATTGTATATTGACATGATTGTGTATTGACTTGATATATCCTCACGGGTAACTTAAGAAAGGTATCCCTACTGTAGCATCTCTCTTAGTATATAGGTATGTCTCATCAAACTTGTGACTTGACTTGATAAATAGCATATCCTTGTGAATGATAGTCAATTGATTTGATATGTATTTGATTTGACTTAACAATGATATATTTTCACTTTTGATTATTTTTTATCTTGACTTAATGAGTGATACTTCCTTGTGAATGTAGCCCTTCTAAATAAATATGTCTAATCACATTAACATGAATTCATTGCTATAGTAACTCTCTGTGTAATTATCAATTGACTTAATACCTTAACTCATCATATTAACTTGAATTGAATGAACATTGATACACTGAATTTGACTCATTAAGAGTAGATTTGACATCTCATGCAACATGGCAATTAGACATAACAATGATCAAATATATAAGCTAAGTTTACTTAACTATGTTGCAATTGACTTTGTGTTGACTTGATTTGATGAGTGATGTACGCTTGGTGGTTGTCAATTAGCTTGGTATATAGATAAGTCTTAGTAACTGTTGACCTTGACTTAGTGGGAGTAGACTTAGCATGCTAGACATAACACATGTGTTGATATTTTGATTTTGACTAGACTTAACACTCTACATGCAACATGATGTTTCAGTGACATAACATGTTATTGATATGATGACTTTGACTAGTAGAACCTTGTGTTGATAATGACTATGATAACCTAGGATAACTTGATTGTGACCTTACAGGGAAATAGATTTCTGAGGGCACATCATCTTGTTGTTACGATGAATAACAGATTGTGAGCAGTGCTCAGTAGTGTAGGAACATATGCTTGTAGATCTTTGTAAGCAGAGCTTGAGAGTAGTGGTAGCAAGTCATATTGATGACATGTGGTATCTTGGTATATTTCATTATCAGACATTTGGATTTGACACATGCACCAATACATGGTATGTGGTTATGTGAAGTGGAAATATTCTTTATGAGCTCCTATGATTATTTATTCATGTGTTGTGGAGTGCAGTTACGCAGTGGTATCCAATATCGTGATTCAATTGGGATTTACAGTGGAATTTAGAGATGATGTATAGTAGTCAGCAACATACATTGTTTGATGTATAATGCAATGATAGTTTGAGCAATGGTTGTGCAGTGGCTTGTGTAGCATTGTGGTCAACTTGAGTAATACAACGTTATCTTTTATTTAGAATTCTTATATTGATTCAAATCACGTGGGGATCCAATCTAAATATTGTCAAATATGGTTTACCGTCTCTTGAGGGTGGCAGGGTGGTGCAAGGCAAGTGATTGGAGTCACCTTTAGGTTGTGGCTCGAGAAAACTTCATGGCAGCTGGGTGGTGCTAGGGAAGGTAGTATCTTACATAGGGCATTTTGGCATCCATTAAGTTGTGGATAATAAACTGATAGGGTAGCAAAGAATCCTTTCCGATGGAAATTGGTAAATAGAGTGTTGGGACACTCATCAGGTTGTGGCATGATCCACAGGGTCTTGGGGCATCCTTCTTGTTGCAGCAAGATATCAGGGTTTAGTAGCATCCTAAATGTTGTGGCCTATGAATTAAGGGGTTGATACATCCCTCAGTTGTAGCTAAAATATTGATGTAATTAATATTTGTTTTAAAGAGAGAAGAAGACAATTACTAATGAAGCGTTCAATGGTTTTCCACCTCGAGGGGGTTTTCCACCTAAAAATATTTTTGTATATTGTTTAATATTCCTTCATTATTGTATGGTGTTGTCTACTGCTGATTATTATTTACAATTATTGAAGAAGAACATTAATAATAGTTGAACAATAAGTAATGCTATGAAAATTATTAAACATTTCTAATTTCTAAGAAATATTGATTCACCCCCCTCTCAGTATTTCCAACAATTGGTATCAAAGCTTGGTTCCTTTAGTAAAAACTTAACCACTGGAAGGCAGTTTTCAGAGCATACAGATGGTAAAGTCAAGGAAGCATGTCGTAAGGATTTCAAAGGAAGACACAGGTACAACAAAATATGAAGAACATGATTTTTGTGTACCAACCCTTGATTTTGATGCAGATAATTACTAGATATGGGAATCGAGGATGGAAGTATATTTGCTGGCACATAGAGTATGGGAATTATATGTTTCTTGAAACGTGTACCTTGATGAAGCTAAAAGGTACAATTCAAAGGCCATGAATGCAATTTTGAATGTTTTTCCAAATTCTGTGAAAGTAAAAGATGGTCAATGTTCAACAACTAAAGCTCTTTGGGAAGAGCTTCATAATCTCTATTCAACAAAACAATCAAGTCAAGATATTATTGAAATTTCGAATACTTCTGATTATGATGAAGAAATTGGAGACATGACTAAGACATAGTTTCAAAATCAAGTGATC
The DNA here is from genome assembly GCA_000404065.3 of Pinus taeda. Taxonomy (NCBI): domain Eukaryota; kingdom Viridiplantae; phylum Streptophyta; class Pinopsida; order Pinales; family Pinaceae; genus Pinus; species Pinus taeda. The sequence goes on along the minus strand of APFE030644815.1, from coordinate 16,138 downwards.
AAGGTACTAAAAAGTCAAAAGGAAAAGATAAGATTTTTCGAAGCAAAAATTATGACAACAAAAGAACTCATCAAGGAAATGAAGAGTCTGAGAAGACGATTAGCAGTGTTAGAACTCAATTGTAAGAAGTCGGGAATACAGAGACATAAGACCTCAAGAAAGAAGTCCAACAACAATGGCAAGAAATTGACATGGCTTTTACAGAGATTAGCTGGCTCAAACAATAGATGCAAGAAGCAGAAATTGAAAGGAAGGAATCTAATCAAAGATACAATTCGGCATTTGACCAAAAAAAAAGGAACTGGAAACCTCTTTCGCTGAACTAAGCAGGCTTAGGATTGAGATTGAGAAGAAAAAGGAACAAATACATGTATTCAACAAAGAAGTTAAAAACGCCTCTCTTATCAAGTTACAGGGTGAAGAAGAGGAAGAAAGAAGGAAATTTTTGAAGGACATATTTCACGAAGTCCTTGCTCAAAAGAAAGGAATAGTTGATGCAACTTGTGACGAGATCAAAAAAATCAAGGGATCACAAAATGAACACTTACAACATAAGACAAATGAAGAAGAAAAAATGAAGGCAATTAACTTATGGTAAATATCTAGTTGATGAAGGTACAAGCTCCACATCTTCACGGGATGATTCTAAGAAGGAAGTTGATCAAAGTGAAAAGCAAAATAAGAATGTTGTAACTGCAAAGAACAAGACCAAAGTGGTCAAGAACAAAGGACGACAACAGAATACAACACCGCCTCCAAAGAAGAATGAAAAATCTTTGAGGTATGTTTGTTTATTTAACAGTTACTGTTTTTCGTGTGCTAACTATGGACATATGGATAGGGATTGTAAAGTTGTTGACATATACAACTATCAAGGACCATTGCATCTGAATGAACTATTCAGGTGCTTACATTTATTTAATGGTTATTTCTTTTTATGTGCTAACTATGGACATATGGCTAGGGATTGTGAAATTTTTGGCAGGTACAACTATTATCTACAAAACCATAACAGCAAATTTGTAGGTTCTCGAGACATATATTAGATGGCATATTCTACGAATGACATTGAATTCTTTAAATGTCATAATCATGGACACATAGCTCAATAATGCAAGTACCATCGAGATATGGAATGTTACAAGTGTCAAAATGGAATCAATCATGAATATTGATGATGCGAATAAAAAGGTTTGGAAGAGTAAACAACTATAGGATGAAAAAATATGGGAAGAATAGGTATAAGATCAACAAAACATGCAGAAAGACAAGAAAGTCCAACAATCATGCTTTCAGGATTCGTAACAGGTTGTCAGGAATCAAGTTAGGATGACTCGTTAGGTGAATCATTATTTTGAACAATCTGGCTTGTTGAAGCCTTGAAGTTTGTAGAGGGGGAGTCTATGCATAAGTATATGGCACAATTTTATGATTGACAAACAAATAGTTTGAACAAAATGGTAGTTTCATAATAGGTTCATGAGGAGCAAAACAATTGAAGGATTACAGGTTCACAAAGGAAGACTTCTCTTGAAGGGAAGCACATACAAGACACATGTCCATAGGGATCGTCATTGAAACACTACTACAAGAAGGCTTCTTATCATGGGGAGCATAGGAAGATAACAGGTGCACATGAAGCCAAATAATTCTTAGGGGCAATAACCGTTTTCCATTGATGTCAAAGGGGGAGAGAAAAACTTGAGAAGTAGATTGAAATCTCGAGAAGGAGGTGAAGCATGATGTCAGTGGGAGTTTCACTCGCAGGAGGAGTACGTGTGTTGCCATCAATGAAAAATGGGGAGATTGTTGGATGGTGTTGTAATTGATGTCAACCCATGGAGTTGGCTAGATTTGACATTGACCAAAAACACCAGTCATTATTGTCAAATGGTTAATGAATGCTTCTTATTAATTGTTGGATTACATCAAGATGGAAGCTATACTATAGGTGGTTGAAAACCCAAGTCCCAGGGTTTCGATTCCTTGGACTGAGGATATACCCCAACTTTGCCGAGGGATTTTGGTAGGACAAATAATTGAGTTTGGGTTAGAAATTTATGTCATTAGATTCTCCTCAAAAAGATGTTTTTTTTTTATATGTGGTATGCCTCGAGAGGCCTCCTAGTTTGAGAGATATTCACAATTTAAGTTGGTGACCCAATTTTCTAGCCTAAAACCCCAAGGGGTCGTGACATGACACCTCCTACGATTGTCAATATATGATATTTTTTATCATTGTAATATTACCACATATAATTTACATAATCCAATAACCAAAGACAATAAACCAATCATTGAATTCACAATAAGACCATATGCACTAAGTCAATCATTGATTTTAAAATTTTAGTGGAATTGAATTTTTTCTAGACAAATATTTATAAGGGTTAGTACACCAATTCCTTAAGGCTTAAACAAACAATTCAATAATAACTACTAAATTAAATTAATCTTATTAAAAGGAAAATTGTTTTTAAAAAATCCTAAAATCCTACCTAATGAAGCCCCTAATTACGCTAACAAAAACTATAAAAGGAAGATCTTTGAGCCTGCAAATCAAACCAACCAAGCAAATGATTGAGCTCTAAAATTTTCGTTGACTTCTGTGATATTCGACCTACCTCAAGAAGCTAGGGCAACGAATCTCTTTTTGGTAAACTACTCTCAAATGTCTGTGGTTTTTTCCTCCTCTAACTCGGTCTCTATAGGTAATTGTTTCATGTGATTTGGTGGGTAAGTGTTTCATGTGATTTGGTGTTGGTTGCAAGATGTTTTTGGAAAAATATTTTGGCCCTATTATCTCTATGGTTAGGGCTCTTCTATTTTTCCTAGGGCATCAAACTAAGAAGTCTCCATTAGTGTGTCCTCTCTTCTCCATGGCAAATCCAAGGGTAGCTTGAGTGATCTAGGCCTTGTATTGAGATTGATCCAAGCATTTTTCACTACATCGCAAACCTGTAGCACTACATTAGGGCAGCGAACATTCATGTTTTCTCTTTGAAGGCAGTGAGGAAATTATAGAGGATAAAGAGAGTCTAGGCTCCTTTTAGGAGACATCCACACCTATTTCAAGCAGGGATGTAGGGTGTGTTTTAAGGTCTATTACAGTCATCCTTATTATAGGATTCTTAACAGTATAGGCAATACAAATGTGACAAAGACCTATGACTTATGACATGACAATTGACAATTTGACCTTAACTTGGACTCTCAAATCTAGACAAAACCGTGGTCTTATATATAATTGTAATTGATATTTCAGTGAAGTAACAGTGACATAATATGATACTTGTAACTGACAACTATATATTGACATGATTGTATGTTGACTTGACATATCCTTATGCATATCTTAAGAAAGGTAGCCCTGTTGTAGCATCTTTATTGGTATATAGATATGCCTTATCAAACTTGTGACTTGACTTGATAAATAGCATATCCTTGTGAGTGATTGTCAATTGATTTGATATGTCTTTGATTTGACTTGACAATGATATATTTTCTCTTGTGATCGTTTGCTATCTTAACTTGATGAGTGATACCTCCTTGTGAATGTAACCCTGTTAAATAAATATGTCTCATCACATTAACTTGAATTCATTGCTGTGGTAATTCTCTGTGTAATTACCAATTGAATTGATACCTTAAGTCATCATATTAACTTGACCTGAATGAACATTGATACATTGATTTTGACTCACTAAGAGTAGATTTGATATCTCATGCAACATGACAATTAGACAAAACAATGATCAATTATATAAGCTAAGTTAACTTAACTACGCTGCAATTAACTTTGTGTTGACTTGATTTGATGAGTGATTTACCCTTGGTGATTGTCAATTGGCTTGGTATATAGATAGGTCTTAATAACTCTTGACCCTGACTTAGTGTGAGTAGACTTAACATAGTAGACATAACACATATGTTGATATTTTGATTTTGACTAGACTTGACACTCTACATACAAAATGATGTTTAACTCACATAACAAGTTATTGATATGTTGGATTTGACTAGTAGAACCTTGAGTTGATAATGTCTATGATAACCTAGGATAACTTGATTGTTACCTTACAGGGTAATAGGTTTCTGAGGGCACATCATCTTGTTGTAACGATGAATAGAAGATTGTGAGCAGTGCTTAGTAGTGTAGGAAGATATTTGTGTAGATCTCCATAGGCAGAGCTTGAGAGTAGTGGTAGCAGGTCATAGGGTTGACCTATGGCATCATGGTATATGCCATTATCAGACATTTGGATTTGACACTTTCACCAGGGTGTTTGGTTATGTGATGTGGAAATCTGCATTAGGAGCTCATAATGCTTATTTATTCATGATTTATGCATGCAATGACAGTAATATGTTGTTGAGTAGTGGCAGCTAGTCCAATGATTTTGTTGGGATGTAAAATGGCATTTAGAGACGATGTACAATGGTCAATAATAGAAATTTGATTTGGAAACATTGGCATACCAGGTTTGATGTGTAGTGCAGCGATATTTTGAGTAGTGGTTGTTCAGTGGCTTGAGCAACATTGTGGTCAACTTGAGTAGTACAACGTTATCTTTTATTTAGCATTCTTATATTGATTAAGAGTAGAGGGGGATCTAGTTTTAAAATTGTGAAATTTGGTACGCCAACTCTTCACGGTGGTGCAAGGCAAGTGATTGGAGCCAACTTCATGTTGTGGCTTGAGAACACTTGAGGGTGGCAGGGTTGTGCTAGGGCATGTAGTAGCCTGCACAGGGCATTGTTGTGTCCATTCAGTTGTGGTTGATAAACTAACATGGGAAAGGAGAATCATTTTTGACAATAGCTGGTAAACAGAGTGTTGGAGCACTCATTAGGTTGTGGCCTAATATGTAGGGCGTTGGGAAGTCCTTCTAGTTGCAACAAGATATTAGGGTTTAATAGCATCCTACAGGTTGTGGCCTGATCTATAAGGCATTGGGGTGTCCTTCTAGTTACAACAAGCTATTAGGATTTAGTAGCATCCTACAAGTTGTGGCCTATGAATTAGGGTGTTGACACATCCCTTAGTTGTAGTTTAAAACTTGACGTAATTAATATTTCTTTTAAAGAGTGAAAATGGAAATTACTAGTGAAGCATTCGGTGGCTTTTGACTCGGAGGGGGTTTTCCACCTAAAAATATTTGTGTCTATTGTTTTATATTCTTGAATTGTTGTATGGTGTTGTCTATTATTGATTACTGTTTATAATTATTGAAGAAGAACATTAATAATAACTGAACAATAACTAATGTTGTGAAAGGGTTAAAAAGTGTTAATTGCTAAGAAATACTAATTCACCCCCCTCTCAATATTTCCAACAAAAAATTTGAAAAACAAAAGGATAAACTCAAAAATACATTTTAATTTTACATTATATTATAAATTGTTATATAAATTTTTATAATCCAAAATCATCTATATTATATCTATATCATATTTATATCTATATATATATATATATAATTATATATATTTATATATATATATTATATATATATATATATTTATATATATTTATATATATATATATTATATATATATTATATATATATTCCCCAAGGAAAAATCGTAATCTTTCATTAATTGAAAAATTACATATAGTAAATGCCAATGGCATATGCATAACTATTTGGCCTAGGCCAGTCAAAGTAGTTGTCAAAAATATATGAGTTATGGCCGAAGCCATTCCCAAAAAGGTTGTACATATTCACCTCACAGGGTGTTCATCTTGTCTAGTATGTAGAATAAAAACATAAATATATACATATAATGATACTGTGTATCAACTGTAAACTAACCTAAAAATTTAGGGACTGTCCGCCCTAGGATATGCTCTATCTATGTAGGGTTGGTGATAATACTGATACTATTCTACGCCATACTATTCTTGAATCATCCACAGGCCTCTAGGGTGTGTCGTGGCCTCCTTGTATAATTTGTCAGCAGCCTCGTTACATTCCCTTTAAATGTGTTGACAGGTGATAGAGTTAAATTGTGCCTTGAATGCCATGATGTCTAAAATGTTCCTAAGAGTATGAGCATGACAGTTATTGATGTTATTGAACCAATTAATGATGATTTTGGAGTCTTCAAAGATCTGTAGATTAATGCATGAGTGTGCCAGTACAAAATGCAAGAGATGCTTGAACGTGATCAATTATGCATAGTTATTGGTTCCCTCTCCCAACCCCAGATGTATTTTGTAATGGTGTTGTTCAAATAGGAATAGTATGATACCCCCCCCCCCCCACATCCCTGTGATTGGGCTGCCATAAAAGTATGCCCATGGTATGGAGCGATCAATCGTCTCAGATGTGTGTGAGCAAATTGTAGTAGAGGGGATTCATCTAGGATTTTATGGTAGGCTATGATAATCTTTGATGTTGCGAGTGGCCATCGTGCCTCTGCTTCTTTGAAGATTATACCATTCCTTGTCAGTGAGATAGACCAATAGATAAGGAGAGGAAGACATAGAGATTTTGTATCTTGATTCACAATAGTCCAGTTGTTCTATGCTTCAAGAATCGAAGGACTGTGCCAGCTGCCATGATTGGAAAGGAGATGTAATACTTGTTGCGACAGTTGTGCACACATTGGGTGGTGGAGAAATAAGTGATCATTTGTATCCTCCACCTGTTTACAAAGAACAAACTAATGCGGTCCATAGTGAGATCTGCGCATAAGGCTTGCTCTGGTTGGTGTCTTATTATTAAGCACATTCCACATAAAGAGTCTAGTTTGAGGAGGTGCTTTGAGCTTCCAAATATTTCACCACCAATCTTGAAGAACAGGTGGTTTGTGTTCATTGAGAAGGTTTGAATAGCCAACTTTTTGAGATTACTTACCATGATCAACCGAGGTCCAGATGAGCTCATCGGGGCCCTCCTTAATGCGCACATCTGCTTCGTTCAGGGCATTTATGTACCCATCCCAGATCTGCTGCCAGTGTTCAGGGATACCTAGATTTTGAGCAGAAGACTATGCCTTTCCGAAGATGGATTTGTTCTCCATTTCTGCTATCTGCGATCACCTTGATGTTCCTCTGATTTAGAAAGTGGATGAGATCTGGAGGTAACTAAGGCGACCACCAGTCCACGAATCCATGCTTATAAGGGAAATATTGTCATAATTTATTCTCCATGTGAGGCCCGCTCTAATGAAAGGCATAGTGTGCAGTATAGATGTCCAAACCATAGAAACCCCAGTACGAGGCGAGTCTGGAATACAAATCCAGTCCATAAGATGATATGGCCAGATATATTTGTGGTATGTGACTTCGGTCCAGAGGTTCTGTGTAGTGAGTAGGATCCATCCCATCTTGGTTGGTAATGCATGTGAAAAAGCCATTCAAACGGCCGAGTCAGACCGAGCCAATGCCTGGCTGATTCGACTCGGTGGCTGAAACAAAATGGTTGGCCAGGTTGTTACCAAGCCATTCATTGACTCAGCCAACTCGATAACAACTCGGCCAACTTGGTAATGACTCAGCCGGCTCGGTAACAACTCAGCCTGCTCAGCTCTTTGACAAAAATCCTAAAGCACATTTGTCAAAAGTTGTTTTGCCTCCTACCTATCAATGGTTGGGTTGTTGTTTATTGCATATTTATAGCCCAAAAGTAATCTATCACTATGAGAAAGTTTTGAAAATTACAAGGCCGACGTATGGTTATCCTAGTGGCATGAATTAGAAAACTGAAACAATGCATTGAGCCATACAATGTTTTTAAAAAGGCAAACGTTCTGGCAATGGACTAATAAATACATATTTACCTCTGATTGTTCTGGAGCTTGACCAGAATTAAATCAAGGGTTTTGAGACTTCATTAGGGGCAAAGAATTGATATTATTGTTGTTGTAGTATATTGATTGTCCTTAGGCTGAGGCAAAAAAGAATCCTGGCATTGGTGGCTAAGTTGAATTTTGTATTGGACAATGCAATGGGTGCCATTTTGATATAATGGATATATTCATGAGCCTACTGTGATCATATGTTGTCTCTCTATATTCTAAAGCTTTGTGTTTGGAAACATGAATGAAAATCTTAAAAAAAAATTATAAAAAAAAGTATTTAATGTATTTTTTACAATGACCGAGTCATTGAAATCAAACTAGTCGAGTCGATACCGAGTCGGAGTCGGAGTCGGAGCCAACCCTCGGCTATTTCTGAACCGAAGTCGGAGTTTTAAAACATTGCCAAAACTAGAGAGATCTTTAAGTCCCCAACCTCCCCCTTTCTTAGGGAGAGAGATGTGCTTCCATCCTACCCAAGCGAAAGGTTTTCCCTCTTTATAACCATTCCAAAGGAATTTGCAGCAGATCTTCTGAATGCGAGCAAGAATTCCTTTAGGAATCCAGGCCGGTGACATCGAGTAGATGGGGGTAGCCTCCAAGACAGATTTTATGAGGACAAGGCGACTAGCTCTTGATAGGAATGTGTGGTTGCAATTTGTCAGTCGCTTCTCAATTTTGATCACAAGCCAAATCCAATCCGCTATCCCATAGCAGTGGGGCTTGACCTAGAACCCCAGGTACTTGAGGTCATCCTCCAGATGATGATGTTGGAAGGGGAAATATTGATGGGAAATTATGGTTTCTAGGGGGAATGTATTGGAGAGGGTGATGGTAGATTTGGAGTGATTTTCTTCCATGTCGGTAGCCAGGGCAAAAAGGATGAGGATGTCATGGAAGGTAGATGAGTCCGGATGGCTGCCATTAAGGAATATAAGGACATCGTCAACAAAAAGTAGATGTGTGAGATAACATTGTTCACTCATTTTCAACACACACACACACACACATATAAGTTGCTTTTGCTTATTATGAAAACTACTTCTGCTTGGCGAGGAGCTTGTCTTTGAAGGATTTAAGGAAACAAATTAATGTCCCAAGACTTATAGGCATCTTGCAGGAGTGAAATCTTCCCCCCTACGAACCACCAATGGGTAATTGCAAGTGGCGTGGTTTTCTTTAAATAACAATAATGAGTCAACCTACATTAGCGAATAGTAGTCAATAATGACTATCCTCACTATTTGTTTGACAATTAAATTATGATATGTTTTCCACTATTAAAATAATAATAATAATAATATAAATGCCAATGATATTAAAAAGCATACCTAATATTATTTTTTTTTAATTAATATTAATAATTTAATTTATTATTTTATTCTAAATTTAAATAAAATCACAATAATTTTAAAATAAAATAGAAACAATTTTTTATTAATATAAATAGCCATTATCTTGCTCCTTCCAAACCTATTCTCAAGTACCATCAATAAACATTGACTAATCATTAATTACTCAATTCTCTAACTAATATAACTAACTTCCATTTAATTTATTAAATAACTTATTTTTATGATAGTGGTCCTTAGTCAAATTTAGCCATTGGTCTAGTTACCCATTGGAGGCTCTGCTCAAACTATCTAACATGCAAAGCTAGGCTCTGCTCAAACTATTTAACATGAAACACACTAATTGGTTCAAAATGCGTCGACAAATGATATATCATGTGATTTACGCGGAAAAATCTCTGGTAAACTTGATATAGATCACAAAAGCCTCAATTCAACTACTCAATTCTCTGTCAATTATCAACTACCATTAATAAAACATGGAGTAATCAACTAATTAAAAACTGCCATGTGCTATCTGGCCCGTCCGATGTAGTTTTGTTCGCTTTCCCGATGTCGTCGTATTTTCAATGGTAAAAAAACATTACACCACTAACATTTCTTTGCTATTATTGTTCAATAAAGCTTCGTGAGTTAGGCAAATTTACAGAAAGGAGAGGAATGCTACAACAATGGAAAGCGAAAAGATTATGGAATTATTGGCTTTCTTTTATCCTCATTTACCCTCGGTAATGATGAAATTTGCTTCTATACTCACTTCTCGAGATTCTTTGTATTGGAATGGTAGGCCTAAATAGCTGTAGTTTAAGACTGTCATCATAATTGAATCAACTTAGGCATTGACAACTTGTTACATTGGAATTGTTTTTTGTTTTTTTTAATGTTAAAGAGTTTGAACTATTCTAGTCTAGAACATATGATCTTCATGCCAAAATTCATCATGAGAGCCAAAGAAGGTCGTGTAATTTTGAAAAAAATGAACACCGTAAAAATATAAATGATAATTGTTTCATGTTTGTACCATATTCAATTTTTTTCTCACATGAACATTTGGATTGGCGAGCTGACATAGATGCTTTACATTTAATTGGGTAGAACAAAACCACTTTACATTTAATTTGCGACATATTGCCATTGGAATTTCCCTTGGGTTTCATATATATTATCTCACGTCCTTATTTATTTATTACCAAGATTTGAACTTCGGATATCGTTATTTCACTTTCTTGTGTATGGTACCAATATTTGAATTTCCTATACGGTTATTTATTACACTAATCATCCATGAGAGAGAAGAATGTGCAGAAATTAAAAATAGAACAGTCATATATATATAAAATAAATAACAAACCATTGAAAACATAATACCTGGGGAATTTTTTTAGGAAAAGAAACACCACATTTTAAAGCAAACTCAATGTATTATTCAATGATGAAAATTCTTATGACAAGGAACACTACACTCTAAAGTAGACTCAATGTATTATTCAGTGATTAAATAACTATAATATAGGGTTTTTGTCTTTTTACAATAATGTTCTATAGTGGTTTAATTATGGAGAAAATTCTACATCATAACAATAAGCTAAAAAAACCCGTGTTGGCATTAGTAGGAGGGTAATCTTGGGCCCATGATAAAAAATGTTAAAACTTGCATGGGGATTAGGTACCTCAACCAATAACCAAGCATAATACTTGGCTTTATCACAAGGGGTAGTAATAGCTATATCGAAAGGAATTCACTAGTTAATGGTTTTTGGTGACTCAATGATAATTATCAGACAAGTAACGAAAGTCAAGGAAAATCTAAGCACTCTTAGCATTCCCATTTTGCAAAGGATAACACAATAAAGCATTTCGAGGAAATAATTTTATCATGTATATTGACACTTAAACACGATGGTTGATGCACTTGAAAACGAGGGAGAAACCTTGGAACAAGGTAAGTTGGAGCACAATCAAAGTAAAGTATCCTATATACCTTTGTCATGACTTGTTGAATCAATTCTCTATCAATAAATATGAGCAATATGGACTAATCATCCATGAGAGAGAAGAATGTGCAGAAATTGAAAATAGAACAGTCGTATATATATAAAATAAATAACAAACCATTGAAAACATAATACTTGGGGGAAATTTTTTATGAAAAGAAACACCACATTTTAAAGCAGACTCAATGTATTATTCAGTGATGAAAATTTTTATGACAAGGAACACTACACTTTAAAGTAGACTCAATGTATTATTCAGTGATTAAAATAACTATAATATAGGGTTTTTGTGCTTTTTACAATAATGTTCTATAGTGGTTTAATTATGGAGAAAATTCTACATCATAACAATAAGCTAAAAAAATCGTGTTGGCATTAGTAGGAGGGTAATCTTGGGCCCCATGATAAAAAATGTTAAAATTTGCATTGGGATTGGGTACCTCAACCAATAACCAAGCATAATACTTGGATTTATGGCAAGGGGTAGTAATAGCTATATCGAAAGGAATTAACTAGTTAATGGTTTTTGGTGACTCAATGATAATTATCAGACAAGTAAGGAAAGTCAAGGAAAATCTGAGCACTCCCAGCACTCCCATTTTGCAAAGGATAACACAATAAAGTATTTCGAGGAAATAATTTTATCATGTATATCGACACTTTAACACGATCGTTGATGCACTTGAAAACAAGGGAGAAACCTTGGAACAAGGTAAGTTGGAGCACAATCAAAGTAAAGTATCCTATATACCTTTGTCATGACTTGTTGAATCAATTCTCTATCAATAAATATGAGCAAAATGGTGTTAATGGTCGTGGATCAAATCATCATATAATTGTTCGCATCAACAATCTAAATCAACATTTAAGTTCCTCTGTGTCATTTAATCGCTTGCTCAAAGGGAGAGCAGATTGGAAACACACTCATGAATATGGTTGGACGATGGAGGATATTCGATTTGATAGGAACTACCTTTGGTTAATGCATGGTAGATATTGGAAGGAAATTTGGTGGCACATTGAATATTTTCGAGGTGCAACTTGGAGAAGGCAAGCAAAGATGACAATAGCCTTGAAGAGGAAAGCATGCTATTTTAGATCCTAGTTAAACACACAAAATCTTCGTATCAACCACTGCTTAAAGGCATTAACAATGGTGAATTGTATCTCCAGTGCCTTAAAGAGGAAAGCATGTTATTTCAGATCTGAGTTGAACACAAAATCTATATATCAACCATTGCTAAAAGTAATTAACAATGGTGAACTATATAGCTAGTGCCATGGATTTGGTAGGTCAAAAATTAAATTCCCTTAAATGGTGACCTCGTAGCAGGAGAAAGGCAACCAATTGTGGAGTTGTTCAAAAAAAGATAGCAATGGTAATCAAATTTTAAGCATCAAGTAGAGTAGCAAAGAAGCTAAATGTGATTAGTATTGTCCTAAGTGTTTTGATGTGCAAGAAATATCTAATGGCGAAAAGCAACCTGAAATTCCTTGAATAGACACAGGAGAGGATGAATAATTTATTGGAAAGGTTGTTGAAGTCCATGGAGACCATAGAAATCATGAAGCGAAGGAGTGACATGGAAGATCAAGAGAGGGAGGTATGTTTTGTGCTTCTCGATAAAAAAAACATGAGTTATCTGTTGAGAAATCCTTAGAGCACCTTATTAGAGTTTCTTTAATTGTGTTTCTTTTTAACATGACAATTTCTTGTGGTTTCATAAAATTTGTGTCGTGAATGGATGAGATTTGGAAAATTAAATCATGTCATATCACCAAAAACTAAACAATTTCCATTGGTGAAAGTACCACAACAACGCACGTTTTGCGACAGAACACCGTGATCTTGCAACATAACCTCGGAATTTTCATCTACATCTTGCACATCAGGAGCAAGAGGGTCCAAGGTTTGATATTAGACACCACTTCAATACAACTTTCACTTCAATTTTTTCCTTGCATTTCTATTCTTGACTTCCTGAGCTTTCTACGTTCTTTGCATCTGTCAGTGCTAGTAGTTTTTGACTTCTTGAGCTTTCGATGTTCTTTGCATCTATCGGTGCAATTACTAGCATATGTGAAATACTTATTTTGATAAGTCAAACTAACAATCCTTGGTCAATAGTCATTCAAAAGTTGAGGTTAGCATGAATGTGAAGGAAATATTCCACTGCCAACTGTAACTTAGACATCACATTTCTATTAGTCTTTTCTCTAAAAAAAAGATTAGACGGTACATGCCACAAAATATTTATGAGACTTTATATGAATGAGGGTTCAATGTATATAATCCCTCAGTTCAATTTGAATTTAAACTTCTGTGATCCATCTCATAATATATTAAAAGTTTTTGGAAAAAGTGACATTGACCCAAATCTCGCAGTTTTATTTACCGCAAAAATGACATTTGTTGTTTTGTGCGGGCTCATAATTTTTCTTATTGCGAAAGTGGAATTTGTAATTTTGTGTGCCCTCGTCATTTTGTGCATATAATTCTTCTCTTTTTCTTTTAGTGAAAATGGCATTTGTAATTTTGTGCCGCCCTTCACAAGGCGACTTTTCGAAATGAGTCATCCCTTTGGCTACTTCGAGATTAGAACGGAAAATTATGTGCAATTATTATTTGGATTTAGTGCATTGTTAGACTATTCGTTTTTTGAAGTACAAACTTTTTATGATGCTTATACAAATCAGACAGTGTTATGGCACTTGTCATTTTGTGCCAACAAAGTCAATGAAAAAACCTTTCACGGCAACGGTACCTTTCGATTTCATTTTTAATGCCACTTCCCAAGTCAACAAATAACGAGTCTGCTATAGGGCCTTTAATGCACCCCATAACTTCCATTAACCCATGGTTATAATGCACCCCATAACTTCCATTAACCCATACATAACCATGGATGGTTTGGCATGAATTCTATTTTTCTAGGCGACTCCATCGTTCTACTCTGGCAGGGGTCCCAACTAGTTGTTGTAGTTAATGCAGATGGTAGACAAGACTGCTCAGAATCCCTTAGTCCAAATGTAGTTAATGAAGGTACACGTCCACTTGTTTGGTTTCAACGTCACTCGGGCGCTCGAGACTTCAAACTGAGCACTCGCACTCGAAAAGTTTGAAACAAAATTTTGAAATGAAATTATGTGTGGGATGTAGGGACTACCACCAAGCATTTCCACAAAACAACTCTGAAACAAAACCAGCAACTGAGCAAAACTAGAAATTGGCTCGAGGGCCAGAGGTGAGCCAACAACCCTTCCTTTAGGTAGTCAAGTAGCTGGCCGAGCCAACAACCCTTCCTTTAGGTAGTCAGGTAGCAAATAATGTTCATTTCACAATTGGCGGTAGTCACTGCATCCACACATAATTTCATTTCAATAAAAAAAATCAAACTTTTAGAGCAAGAGTGCTCAGTTTGAAATCTTGAGTGCCGAGTGAAATTGAAACCAGACAAGTAAATGTACCTTCATTAACTAGATCTGCACTAAGGGAGTTTAAGCGGTCTTGTCCACCATCTGCATTAACTACTACGAGTTGTGACACCTGACAGAGTAGGAACGATGAAGTCGCCTGGAAAACCATAACTATCCATGGTTATGTATGGGTTAATGGGCGCTATAGGATGCATTAAAGGCCCATAGCAGACCCGTTACTTGTTGTTGTTTCCCAAAGCAGAGCGTACACTTTGTGCATGAACATTCTCAAGAGTGGGCGTCGGCGTGCTTTCAAGTCATTGTAATGACAGTGACATAGGGTTGGTCCATGCGGAAAACAATTGCCATTGTCATTGTGGTGTTGTCGATGTTTTGGACTTTTTATTGGAATCGAGTTAAAAAAAAAATTAACAAAAAAAATATGTTGATAAACCTCCAAAAACATCTAACAGATATACCACTGTTAGATGATGATTGAGAATGATCATATAGCAAAAAAATGTAAAACTTAGTGATAAAAATACCTACCTAGAAACAATGTATATGGTAATCACTTCTGTATATGTAATTACTTTTGGCCATTTAATATTATTGTTTTTAGAATAGATCCATATCCACAAACAAAATGACAAAATATATAATAATGGATGAGAGTGGAGAGACTAATTTCAAAATGACTAACTAGCCGCTTGAGTTGTTAAAGTTTGTTTAATGTGGTTAATGAAACTACCTTTTTTCTTTTCTATTTTCATTTTCAGGACCTTGCATTATTAGAGAGTGTGTTGGTTGTACAATATATAACATGTTGGGGATTGATTAGTTAGTTGAATGAATAAATTATTGGTTGAAAATTGATTAGTTAGTTGCACAAATAAATTTTTAGGTTGTATTTTAATGAGGGTATATTTTTATTTCAGAAAACAATAGATATTTCAAAGTGACCGAATTTTTTGGAAATGTCGGTTACAATTGCCAAGCATTAGGATTTTGGGTGCCCATGAGTTTTTAATGATTCAAAAAAAAATGATTCAAACATTCTCAGGATTAGATTTCTTGAAAAAAATATCATAGGATTCTGATGAGAATTTTTTCGTTTGAGAAAAATTGTGGCCTCATTAGAAAATGCCAATTTTTAGCTTGTTAGTTAAACAAGTCCTTACAGAGATGTTTATTCTCTTATTAAGAAAGAGATAGAAAGAGTTTCACTTTTGACATCTTCCACTATCTTCATGCTCCTTATAAAAATAGTCTCTTTGCATTTTGATGAAACGAGTTTCTTGAATCGATCCACTTGTAAAATAAGTTATAATGGAGGATTCATGGTGTGGTTTTCTTTTGTGTAAATCGATCCACTTGTAAAATAAGTTATAATGGAGGATTGATGGTACAGCCTAATCCAAGTAAAAAGCCTCAAGAGGTGAATGAAAAACACAAGCTCCAAGATCAATACAAGGATCAAGAAGAAACCTTACTAAACACATCACTATGCACAAGCTCTAATATTTGTTTCGCCCTCTTACCACCAGAGGGGAAACTCACCCGATTCTG
>APFE030644806.1:0-11977 GCA_000404065.3 Pinus taeda | reverse complement strand
GTTTCCGTATATGCGCACATCTTCCGTATATGCCCAATTTCCGTATATGCGCACATTTTCCGTATATGCCCAGTTTCCGTATATGCGCACATCTTCCGTATATGCACAGTTTCCGTATATGCGCACAACTTCCGTATATGCCCAGTTTCCGTATATGTGCACAGCTTCCGTATATGCCCAGTTTCCGTATATGCGCACGTCTTCCGTATATGCCCAGTTTCCGTTTATTTGCACATCTTCCGTATATGCACAGTTTCCGTATATGCGCACATCTTCCGTATATGCCCAGTTTCCGTATATGCGCACAGCTTCCGTATATGCCCAGTTTCCGTATATGCGCACATCTTCCGTATATGCCCAGTTTCCGTATATGCGCACATCTTCCGTATATGCCCAGTTTCCGTATATGCGCAGGACCTTTTCCAAGTAGTTATGTGCCAGCTACTCTGGATTCTTTGCCACTTTTTTAGGTACAGGACTTGGGCCACTAGCCAAAACTCCATGAAACTTTCAAAAATTGAAAGTAACATAAAAAAAAGCCATACAAATGTAAATAATTGAACAAGGACTTGACTAGACCCCTACTAGCCATGACATACATTTTGTTAAACATGTCACAAATATGCATTCTACAGTTTAAAACAACAAATTTGAGCATAGGGGTCTCACACTTATCTAAGAATCACTAAGAAGCATTGATGCCTCATCACAACAAATTGATTACCATCTATTAAGCCATATATTCATTATTCATTCATTAATTAATCAAAACGTTATGAATCTATGATAGCCATACATTCTCATTGTCATAAAACTCACTCATAACCAACATATAACCAATAGAAATATCAAGGATATAACAACCATATAAACCACATATAACAAGTATATTTACCCATAAAATACCAACGAGAAGGATCCCTTATTGATCATTGCATAGGTCGACTAGGAATGAGACTTCCACGAACCACCTAACCATAGATTGAGGTGAACCGAAGCTTTCTTTCAGCCAATCACCCTTGTGTCATCTTCCAAGCATGAACGTGGGATCTCATAAAACAAATCAATCAAAAGCAAACCAGGGCTTCCATAGGCCAAACCACATAAAACCTCAATCAATGATCCGTATATGCCCAGTTTCCGTATATGCGCACATCTTCCGTATATGCCCAGTTTCCGTATATGCACATCTTCCGTATATGCCCAGTTTCCGTATATGTGCAGTTTCCGTATATGCCCAGTTTCCGTATATGATTTTATATGATGGAACCGCGGGAGTCGAATCATGAATGCGACATTGAATGTATGTACGTCACATTGAATGCTGAAACCGAGCCGTGAGTCTGCTATTAAATGAGTACGTTCGTCCTATTTACGGTGAACCTCATTAAGTCCTCAAACCGGAGGGAGGCTGCGGGCAGGGTCGCCGGGGGTTTCGATGGGCAGCCGGAGAGGGATGCCGGAGACAGATAAAGTTTACGATGCATGGTCCGATGATGTATGGTCGATGATGCAGGCTGTCAGGGGTGTAAGGACTATAGCAATAACTTTGCTATAGTCGCACAAATAGCACTTGCCCTCACTACTTCCTCCCTCGAGAGACTTCAAAGTTTACCGGCCCGTCCTCAATGCGACTCCCCTGCAAAATCTTGCAATGACTAAACCCTCGTGAAACCAGAGCTGCGACAGCAATCCCAAAAGCTGCTCACTGAAGTTGCGGCACTTCAAGGGAATCCGGATGAGAAAATGGGGGAAATGGGTGTCGGAAGTTCGAATTCCCAATTCCAGTGGCAGAATTTGGTTGGGCTCCTACAACACCCCGGAAAAAGCGGCCCGTGCATATGACTTTGCTGTGTACTGCCTCAGAGGAACCAAGGCCAAGCTCAATTTTCCCCACTCTCCGCCGAAAATTTCCTGCGCTTCGTTTCTATCACCGCAGCAAATTCAAACGGCGGCGACCAAGTTCGCTGCAGAAGAATCCCGGCTTCTTTCTGAAAATGGCGAGGCATCCTCATCATACGGTTCGGAAGAGGAATGTGATATTAACAGTGAACAGATTATTTGGGAGGAGGGTGCGACATTTGGGGATTCAGTAGCATTTGAAAGTATGGAGAATGGTGGATCTTTCAACGTAGAGGATATTCCTCCGTTGGAGGGGTTGATGGAAGATTTTGGGATTCCGTTGGAGGGGTTGATGGAAGATTTTGGGATTCCGTTGGGAATTTTCTAATTTTCTTATTCTGGTGCTGAAATTCTACCCTAAGAATTTAATTTTTTTGGAATTAGTGAATAGTGTTTTAAATCAAATATATATTATAAAAATTTGACAGAGGAGAATTCCTAAAATTGCAAATACTAGTTGATTAGTTTCATTTAAAAAGTTGGATGTTATTGATTTGAAAATAATTTTCAATGAACATAAGATCGCATTCAAATCATCCAAACATTAATCCTTAAAATTGCAAATCTTGATTGATTAGTTTCATTTAAAATGTTGAAATCATCAAAACATTAAGTCCTAAAATTGCAAATCTTAATTGATCAGTTTCATTTAAAAAGTTAGATGCTATCGATTTGAAAATAATTTTCAATGGACATAAGATTGCATCCAAACCATCAAAACATTACCAGAGTAATAATTAAAATTATCAGTGAACAACACCCTTATTATTTGTCAACATACTACCGGTATTATTCATGGGTAACCATGGTCAACCATAGAATTTCATTTCTATTACATATTTGCACCTTATTTACATGTGCCTATTCCTATATCGCCATTGTTCTTTGATTTATGCCTTACGACATTTCCTTTGCAACATCTAGTGCAAATGCTAGTTTATTCATGATGGGACATATCCATTCAAGTATCCGCCTTTTTGTATTCTGATTGTGTATGCATTATTACATATTCCTCTGAACGTGGCAGGAGTGGAGCCCACCCTCTTGCTGACACCTTGCTAACAGTGATGTACGGGTAACATATTCTTGTTGCAAAAGTGTGTTCTCAGAGTCGTAATCACGACAAATTTTGCCGACCCCACATACATATTTAATATATATTTATATATATATATATAATATATATATATATTATTATATATATATATTAATTATATACTATATATTCTATATATATATATATATTATATATATAATATGTTATAATTATATATATTATATATATATATTCAAACATCAGTCATCAGTCATACACAACCAAATAATTATCCAAACAAAGGTGAAACATAAGGACAGTGGCAATCCAAAGGTTTATTTAGAGAGGGAGTTGTCTATAATGCGACTTTTTGGAGATTCCGGTGACGGAATCTGGCGGAAGAAATTGAAGTTAAATCTTGATTTGTTGCTATTAAAATCATTTTTTAACTGCATATTTGGATTTAGCAGCTTGAAAAACCCCTGGGACACTTTGATTGTGCAGAAACTAGCTATCAAACTTGTGATTCCAATAAATTGCTGCCAGATTTTGACCGGAAAAACCAACCGGAAAGGCTTTCAAAAAGTCGCATTATAGACAACTGCTTTAGAGAGTGTTCGGGGGACAAGACAAATCGCACCACTGGATTGTTTCGTAAATTTTGTACAATTATTTTAATTAGGAAATTTAATTATTCGATAACTTAAATGGTAATTTTTCATTAAATTGTAATTTTAAATATAAAAATTTGGAGAATTAAAATATTAATATTAACAATTTCATTAATTTAATAAAAAAATATGACTTTAACAAATTTATTTCAATTTAATAATAATAATTTATATAAATTTAATTCCATGGTATATTATAAGTAGTTTGGAATTTATTTTTATTTTTTTTTAATTATTATCATTTTAATATTATCAATGTAAAAATAAAGGATGTTTCTCTTGAAAATTAGTGTTTTCAATCTAATAAGAAGGAGAAGAAGGAGATATGTGTTTATATTTATGTTTAACATAAATTGATATATAATATTATAAATGATATTAATAACTAGAAAGACATTTCAATACCAATTTGAAATAAAATATTTTAAATATTTATTTATATAATAAAAAATTATATTAATATTTTAACAAAAAAATATAAATAACTGAAAGTTAAAAAAATACAAGTTTATTTTACTTCTTGGAAACAAAAATGTACAATACTTTTAATAGCTTTCTAAATGACATTTAAATATATTAATTATAAAAAAATATTTTAATATGAATTATAAATCAAATATACAAATAGATGGAGGAGCAGGAATGAAACGGAGAGAACCAGGGCAGGTAGCGCGGCTAGGGTTCTGAAGATAAGGGTTAATGACCATCTGCGCTGGGTGAAGGCGGATCGTGTGGAGAGAGGAGCAGTAATCAGTAGCAGGTAGCGAACAGCAGGCGCAAAAAGAAGAAGGCAGAAAGGAAATAGCAACTGGGCGGGTCTGAAAGAAGTCATGGAAGGACTCCAGGGGAGGGGAGAGATCCCCTCCTTCAAAAATGTGGTAGTAGGGGAAACCAACGGAGGAGGAGCGCATGGAATGCAGCGGGAGAATGGCCAAGCCACACCAGTCTTGGGAATCCGATGGCAAGCAAGAATGGGGGGTAGATGCCTACCCAGGGCACAGAAGAAACCGAGGTATGTCATCCCTAACAATAAACTGGAAGATTATCGCTGCTACATGAAAGACCATGCATTGATCTGTAAGTTCATAGGTTTTTGGCCATCTGAGAAGGATCTAACGAAATGGATTCAACTAAGATGGAAGCCAAAAGGGCAGATAGACCTGAAACTGGGTGCTAAGGGCTTTTTCACTGTCATTTTTACAAACCTTGAAGACAAAGAGAGAATATTTGAGGAAGGACCATACTTCATGAACAATGCTGGCCTATTCATGAGGCACTGGGAAGACAGATATAACCCAGATGCGGAGAAGTTATTAGCAGCACCCATTTGGGTTAGATTGTTTGGGCTACCATCAGAATTCTGGCACCCGGATGTTCTGGAAGGGATTGGGAACTCAATTGGGGCCTTTTTCAAAGTGGCAGAATCGACAAAAAGGGGGAAATACACATCATATGCTAGGATATGTGTGTACATGAACATAGCAGAACCGCTGCCGGAGTTTGTAGAGGTGGAATATCATGACGAAATATGGCAGCAGCCAATAGATTATGAACACATCCCCTTTAGGTGTCGCAGATGCCATGAGTATGGACATCTTTTCAGAGAATGCCCTCAAAACAGAGAAAGGGAAGCCACCAGAATATTGGAGGAGGAGAGTAGGAAAACAGAAAGGTCGGATATCGGAGAAAGGGGTTTTAGAGAAGTTCTGAGAAGACAAAAACCAAGACCAGAAGGAGCACGAGGGCAACCAAAGGAAAAGTTTATCCCAATTGAAAATCAGAATAAGTTCCAGGTCCTCCAGGATGAGGAAGGGGAAACGGAAGAAGGGAAAAGAACGGAGGAAGAAAATGAAAATGTTCCCATGGAGATTATAACCAAGACCACTGGCAAAACTACAAGCCAGATCAGAGAAACAGAGGTAGAGATGGGAGGAAGTCAGGAAAACACAAGGGAACAACCGCTGAAGGGTCTAGAAAATCGAAAAGAAAATGGGACGGAGGAAGAAAAAATAATGAAGAAGCTGCTCCAAGAATGGAAAAACCTAGATGAAAGATTTATACCGGAATCTCAGAAACAACAATATAAGGAAGCATTTCAAAGATACAAGGAGAAGACAGAAGGTATGCTAGAAACAGGGGCAGATCAAATAGGCACTCAAGAAACTCAAAACTTGGGAATGGACGGCAATGGCAAAGGAGGCAGAAAGCGAGGAAGAAGGACAATAAACGAGACGATTCAAGCAGTGGGAGAAACTCTAGTCAATTCAGGAAGAGTGATACCTCTGTCAGAGGTATTTCTACAACCCTCAAAAAATTATAAATGATCATAACAAGCTGGAATATTAGGGGACTTAACAGTAAGGGTAAGCAGAGATATTTGAAAGAAAGACTAAAGAAGGACAAACCTAGCATCATGCTAATTCAAGAAACAAAAATGGACCAGCAGCAGCTACAGGAAATTGTGAAAAAGATGAAACCAATGTATGAGGTTATGGCCCAAGATGCAAATGGGATGGCAGGAGGATTAGCAATCTTATGGAACCCTGAGGAAGTTATTTTTGAAAACTAGATCAGCCTACCTAGGATTCTATCAGGCATGTTCAGGTTAACAGGAATGGAGGAAAGAATTATAATCTTCGGGGTTTATGGCCCCCATTCACTGAGGGACCGGAAAGATTTCCTTAATAATGTCCAAACAGTCAGGAGAGTTATGCCGGGAAAATTATGGATAATTGGAGGATATTTTAACTTGATTAGGGATCTAGGCGAAAAAAGAGGAGGAATAAGGCGAGTGGACCAGAGCATGGAAGATTTTAATGAGTTAATAACGGAACAGAGACTAGTTGACACCCCCACAACTAATGGTGTTTTCACGTGGAACAATAGGAGGGGTGGAAGAAACCAGATAGCGTCGAGGCTGGACAGGTTCCTTTTATCAGAACAAATTCTGAACCGTGATGTTTTTATAGAAACAAAAATCCTACCCGGGCTAGGTTCGGACCACTGGCCGATTCGATTAGAAATTGATATCAAGAAAAACAAAGGAAAGAAACCTTTTCGTTTTGAGACCTTTTGGCTAAGGCATCCTGAGTTCATACATAAAATGGAACAATGGTGGACTCAGAGCAGAATTGAAGGAAAAGGGAAAATGCATACATTTCAGCTGAAACTCAAGGAAATTAAAAGCAAAATCAGAAAGTGGAACAGAGAAGAATTCGGGCACATTATGGAGGAAAAGCAAAAACTAGAACAGGAAATGGAGGACATCCAGCAGCAGATAATCTGGACAGGAAGGGATGAAGAATGAAGCAAAGAGGAGGGAAGAATAATTAACCAGCTAGAAGAAAGGAGGAAACAAGAGGAGATTATGTGGCGACAAAAATCAAGAATACAGTGGCTGCGCGAAGGAGAAAGGAATACAAATTTTTTCCACCAAGCTATGATACAAAACAGACAAAGGAACCGGATCTTCTCGATCAAAAACAAAGAGGGGGAAAGGGTAATCGAGCAGGAAGGAATAGAAAGGGTTCTAGTGGAATATCATAAAGAAATCCTCACTGAAACGCAAGAGGAACGGAGAGAAGCCATAGATCAGATATGTAAGGAAATACCAAAGATCATAACAGTGGAACAAAATAAGGCCTTGATGAGAGCAGCTACAATGGAAGAGGTTGAGGAGGTGGTCATGAACATGAAAAAAGGAAAGGCTCCTGGGCCCGACGGATTTACAATTGAATTCTACCAGGCAGGATGGCACTTCTTAGGACAGGATATCTTGGAAGCTGTTGAGGAATCAAGATTGAAGCAAAAGATCTGGCCAGGCATTAATTCGACCTTTCTAACCCTGATTCCTAAAAGTAATAATTCAGAGGATGCCCAAGGATTTCGGCCTATAGCTTTATGTAATGTTATTTACAAAATCATAGCTACCCTGATAGCAAAAAGACTAAAACCTTTACTCCCGAGTATCATATCTCCAGAACAAACGGGTTTTGTTGAGGGGCGACAAATCTTGGATGGTTTAGTCGTTACTCAGGAGATGATACATACCCTGAATCAAAAGAAACAGAGGGGAATGATGATAAAAATGGATCTCTCCAATGCCTATGATCGACTGAGCTGGAGATACCTAAGAATGGTGTTGGAGGCATATGGTTTTGAAAAGAGGTGGATTGAATGGATATATAGCATGATCTCAACCCCCTTCTTCTCAATCCTGGTGAATGGTACCCCCACTACCACTTTCAATGCTACAAGGGGTATACGACAAGGAGATCCTATCTCGCCCTTCCTTTTCATACTGGCAGCTGAAGGACTTGGAAAAATAATCAAAAGAGAACTAAGGGAAAAGAGAATAAAAGGCCTCAAGCCCTGGGGAAATAATTTGGCAATAACGCATCAACAATTTGTTGATGACATAATGCTATTCGGAGAAGTAACTATCAAAGAAGTGAGAATGATCAAGAAAGTGTTGGACATTTTCATGAAAGCATCTGGTATGGAGGTAAATAAGGACAAATCATGTACTTTTATTTTTAACACCCCAGAAGCCATTAAAGCTCATCTTACTAGAACCTTGGGCTTCAGACAGGGTGACCTTCCAACCAAGTATTTAGGGAACCAACTAGATATTCACCCCACTCGGATGAAGAATTGGCAGGAGGTGACAGAGAAAATCAAGAAGCGTTTGGCCAGTTGGTCCTTCAGAACCCTAAACATAGCCAGTCGAATTGTGCTGTTGAAGTCCGTCCTGCAGTTGATCCCGATCTATCCTCTATCCATTAGAGCAGCATCCAAAGGTGTGTGCGCAAAGATAACAGAAATATTTGGTAAGTTTCTCTGGGGAGGACCTAAACAACAAAGGAAATGGGCCCTAGTATCATGGAAGAACCTGGTTAAAAGGAAGGAGGAAGGAGGACTGGGGCTAAGGGACCTTGAAATGCTAAATAAGATCCTAGGCGCCAAAATTTGGTGGAGATGGCTTCAAGGAGGAAAGGATGTCTGGAAAAGAATATGGGAGCTAAAATACAATATGCCAGAATCAACTATAGGTAAACTAAGAGTTGAGGAAGTTCTAAAAGGGTCATCTATATGGGATATAGCAAGTCAAAATCGAGATGTGGTTAATAGATATGCCTTCTGGGAGATTCGGGAAGGAGGATACACTAAATTCTGGGAGGATGGGTGGTAGCAGAAAGGAAAAATGGCAGAGATCCAGTCCCTACAAGAAATCAAGCAGAAAGCAAAGATGGCAGGTATGGAATATGTCAAGGACTACTGGACAAATGAGGAAACTAATGCAATGTGGCGGACCTGGAAAAAACTAGAGGAATGGTTTGAAAACATCCCCTAAGAAATGGAGGAAAACTACACTAAGGAAGTAAAACTGAGAAGGATAAAGACTAGACCAGGAAAGGACATCCTTAGATGGGGAAGATCAATGAAAGGGACTTTCACTGTTAAGGAAGCTTACTACTTGTCAACAAGTCAGGAAAGGGAAAACGAAACCATGGAATGGAGAAGAATTTGGGAAGGAAAGTGGTGGCTGAAAATAACTATCTTCGCTTGGCTGGTAAGCAGAGGCTGGATCCTAACCTGGGATAAAATTCAAAAACGAGGATATCATGGACCTTCGTAGTGCACCCTATGCAATAGAGAAGAGGAAAACCAAGAGCATGTCCTAAATAAATGCCCTTATGCAGGAAATAAATGGGATAAGATAGGAGCGCTCTTTGGGAGGACAAAGAGAGATCCCAGCAGCATAGGAAGAACCATAATGCAATGGGGAAAAGGTCAATTTCAAAGCCAGGTAATATGCAGGATTTGGAATGTTTCAATAGGTTTCGTAATTTGGTTCCTATGGAAAGAGCGGAACAGGAGAATTTTCAGGGGGCAAAAAAATCAACCGGAAAGAACGTGGGAGGAGGTCTGCAAAGCGATCAAAGAAACCATTCTCTCAGAGACCTGGGAGGAGGAAGACTGGAAAATGAATCAAGAGGAAGGAAGGATAGCGGCCAAACTAAATTTGGATTTTAGTATGATTTATCCCAGAAAAGACAGGAAAAGAAATCCCCAAGCCCAAAGCTCTAACCAATTTAGATACCCAGGAGAACATTTCATAAAATTGAACTTCGACGGAGCTTCGAAGGGTAACCCTGGTCCAGCAGGCACAGGTGGAATATTCAGAGATGGTAAAAAAGAAACAAGGTGGGTCTTTGCAGAATGGGGAGGGGAGATGACGAACAATGAGGCGGAACTTTGGGCGGTTTACCAAGGCTTGAGAATAGCAATAAGGAATAGTTATATGAACTTGGAAATAGAGGGGGATTCGCAAATCACGATAGAGATGTTACAGAAGCTGAAGGATGGGAAGAGCTGGGAGAAAGTTGCTAAAAGCTGGAGGACAGCGGGTATCATTCAGGATATAGCAGTATTGCTAAGTCGAATTGACTACAAAATAATCAACCATGTAAGACATAATGGGAATAAAGCTGCAGACCTCCTGGCAAACTGGGGGAGTAAGGAGGCGAATGGAAGTTTGGATAGAAATTGGATATCTTTGGAGATGGATCAAAGTTGGGAGGATCTCAAAAACATAATTGCGCAAGACCATCATGAAGCAACCACAGCATGCTAGGATAAGGACAAATCACCCGATCGGGTTGAGGAGATGGGAAGGTGGAGTTATGAGAATGCGGAGGGGTGCAAGGACAGACAGCGCTGCCAGGTTCCGAAGCATGATGGCAATTGGGGGCAGCAGCGGTGGGTCGGATCATGATCAGGCGAGAAAGGAAAGCAGGGGGACGAGTAATGACTGTGGCACCGTCGAAATGTCAGACGAAGGCCAGGGAATTGATGATGAGAGGACAGGGGACAGCAGAGCGGGCAGAGGAGTGGAAACGAAGGTCATAAGGAAGGAAGATATAAAGGAAACAGGGTGGCGAAGAGGGCTGAGAGATAACGTATGCAGGGAAGTCGCAAAGAGAGGGGAGCAGTGCCGAGTTGCAGACAGGAGTAAGGCCAGTCGGGAAAGCAGAACGGAAGAACCAGGGGAGCATAATTCGGGGCCTAAAAACAGGAAGAGAATGGCTGTGGAGGGAAGCAGAGTGGCGGGGAGATGGCTACGAAGCAATGCAGGTGATGGAGACCAGAGCAGAGCAGGCCCAGACGTAAAGGGCAAAGGGAAACTGGAGGCGGAACCAGAGCAATTTTATTTTCCGGTGTTTGAAGTCTCTGAGGATGACAGTGAAGCTCAGGAAGAGGATGCAGGAAGGGCAGTGACAGGTTGTGATGAACGCGGACAAATCAGACAGGGTACCAGCAACAAGAATGCGAAAAGGGGACGGAAGGAAGCCGAGGAGGAACAGGAGGGGGGAGCTAAGCTCGGGACAGGCAGGCGGGGACACGGGCGAGGTCGCCGTGGTCGAGGACGGCAAAGAAGATGGGGGATCGAAGAAGGGAGAAGTAGGAGGGGCAGACGATGTCGGGAAGGATCAGTAGAAGAAGGGGAGACAAGTGTGGGCGCAGAAGGAGGAAAGGGGAGAAGAACCATTGAAACTAGAGTTAGAGTTGCAGAAAGGGAATATAATGAACGTACCAACCCGAAAATTCGAAGAATAATAGAGCATTGGGAGGAGGAAGCCATCCAAGCACAATCAGAGGAAGAAATGGAAGATTGGATGGATCTTATGCCAGACCCAGGCCATACAAGGGGCAGAATGACCTTGTATAAGAAATCCCTGCACCTCTACTGGGTCATGAAGAGACTCATGGCCAAGGCCATGGAACAGATTGCCTTAGAGATGGCTGAATTGTCTCAAGGCATCCCCAACCTGAAGAAAGAAATGAGGAACATCTTGGTCACCTTGCTCATGCGAGATAAGCAGCTGGAGAACCTCCATAAGCAGCTCGAGGCGAATGGCCTGGTGGTCAAGCAGGAAAAGGAGTAGCAGGAGAATGCCGGGACTCAATGAAGATTGACAGGTTTTCTTTGATTTAGATAGAAAATGCAAGTTCTTAGTTTTTCCTTAGATTTGCATAGGAAGTATGATAAGACCTATTGGCAGATAGCTGTTAATGTAATTAATCTTCAGATGAATGTTTTCAAAGCTTGGAAAGACAGGATAAAAACCTTTTATTTTTGATCAGCAATCAAAAACTATAGATGGTCAATAAACCTGGTTTCCCTACGGGGCAGGTTGAGATCATCTTAAGATTGTAATACCCTTTCTTTTTTGATAATAGAGAATGGTAACTCCCCAGCTTACAAAAAATATATATATATACAAATAAATATTTAATTCATATACTTCATATATAAAAAATAATGTTTAAAACATTTAATGGTGTCATGGTCAATATAAAAAGA
>APFE030644802.1:1414-21945 GCA_000404065.3 Pinus taeda | reverse complement strand
AAATGTGTCCTCCAATGTGTGACAGTGGGGGTGCGACAAGGACGGTGACCGACGGTGACAAATTACTGCGTAACAATGGGTACGCTCCTTCTAATCTCTCTTACAAAAATAAAATTGCCTTAGAATTGAAAGTGAAACACTTCGAGATTATTGACGATGTGTTGTTTAGAAGGAACTATGATTTGGTTTTGTTAAGATGCCTTGAAAAAACTGAAGCGCAAAAGGTCTTGCAAGAATTACATGATGGTCTAGCAGGTGGACATTTTGGAGGTGATACAACAGCTCACAAAATTATCCATGCTGGTTATTATTGGCCCACATTATTCAAAGATGCCCATGACTATGTAAGGAAATGGATAGCATTGGAGAGATTATTCCACATTCCTCCAAGCAACACAAATATATCCTTACAGCCACGAATTACTTTACGAAGTGGGTAGAAGTAATTCTTTTGAAGGAAACCAACTCTGAGGAAATTATTGAATTCATAGATCAGTTCATCATTACTAGGTTTGGCGTACCTAATGCTCTCATTTTCTATAATGCATCTTATTTTTCTGGAAATACCCTACTTGAATTTGCTATTAAAAGAGGATTTAAATTGAAATAATCTGCAAACTACTACCCTCAGGGTAATGGTTTAGCATAATTAACCAATAAAAATATGATCAAAATCATTAAGAGAATTGTTGATCTAAATCAAAAGAATTGGCACAAGTCTTTAGTATTTGCATTATGGGTAGATCGCATAACACAGTAGGCCTCAATAAGCACTTCTCCATTTAATTTAGGTTATGGGAAGGAAGCTATCATACCAGCAAACTTAGCACTCCCATCTCTAGCCTTAGTGCAGTTTACTGAAGAAAACCCCTCATCTTCTATTCAATTGAGATATAATAAAATCCTTAAATTAGAAGAAGAAAGGGAAAAAGCCAGAATTACACATGAAAAGCATCAACAATTTATTAAGTCTTCTTTTGATACAATTTCTAGCGGCCCAAATTTTTTACAAATTGGTGACCTTGTTTTGAAATGGGACAAAGCGCATGAAGATAAAGGAAAACACACTAAATTTCATAAAATGTGGCTGGGACCATTTCAAATTATCGAGAAGGTAGGCCCATCCACATTCATATTTCAAGATCTATCAAGAAAGAGAGATTCTCTTCCTGTCAATGGGCTTATCTTGAAAAATCTTTACCTAAGAAGGTAACCCCTTCTTACTTGTAAATATTCAATTTGTAGTTGTGTTTGTTTGAATCTGCAGTTTTATTTGTTTGTTAGGAAATAAGGTTGTAAATAGCCTTCTATTGGCCTTTGTTGTTTTGAAAGTTGCTTAAAGAAAATAGTGTAAATATTTACTTTTGATAGATGGAAGCCTTAAAGGAAAAGAACGAAGTTCTAGGGAGTTAGATAAAAATATAACTCTGAAAATCTCTTTTATTTTTGTAAAATCTTTTACAAACCTTGAAATATTGTAAATCATCCCAAGTTTTTAAAGCCCAAATGAGGTTATCTGTAAAAATCAAAGACTTATTCAAAACTAGCATCTATAACTCTTAAATTGTCATCCATATTATCCTAAGGAGTAAATCATTCACCCCATCCACAAAGTTTATGATTTTTCAGAGTGTAATTCTAAAATATGTTTGATAAAAAGATAAGAGGTCTCATTATGAGCTTTCTTACCATGATCATAGGGGGCTAATTAAACTGACATTACCAATACTACATATCAAAATAGGGTAATGGCTTATAATTATAAGACAAGGGGTCTCATCACGAGCCAACTTGTTCAGTTCAATTACAACCAGTGAATGGCATTGTCAATAGCTGGCCACCAAACCAAGACAATGGCTTTTTATCTTTTAATAAAAAATAAAGAAGATGGAAAATACAAAAAGGAAAATACATGTAAACATATCTTTTTGGATTTACTCTTAGAAATTATACTCTGAGGTGGATGGGACAATGAATGATTGAATGGTTAAAAGGTAACCCTATCGAGACTATAAACATTTACTGGCAGTAGAGGCTATACCTATGACAACAAAATCATCATATAAGCTAAGTTGGAGGGGTCCTCTTGTTTTATCTTTATCAACCAATCAAGGCTTAAATAAACTTAGAATTTTTTATTTTTAAGATGGGAAAGAAATTGCAAAAACATTTTTTTATTATTATATTCAGAGTTAATGATTATCTAATTGTTCTTAAATTATTTTCTCTATACTCAAAGGTTTCCACATTAAGAAAGTTAAAATATTGCATTACTTTCTCATAGATAAATGTTTCTTCCAATGAATCACCAATTGTTGTGTTGTCCCCCCCATTTCTAATTTTTTTTTATAAAAAACGTTAAATAGAAATGGGTCCCTTTTTAAGACTTAGTTAAATTCAATGATTCAATAATAATTGCATGCCTGGATTTAATTATATAACACATGGAAATCCTTTCAAAAGTTCCAACCCGATAGAACTAATATCTAAAACCTTTTGTTAAAATGTAATATAATATGATATATCCTTCTTTGAGAAGCCCTCATAAGCAAATCTCTGATGTGATAATGTGATCGGAGATCGCATATTGCAAAGTTAAACAAGGATGCAACCCAAAAGATCTATACTAAACCTCTGATCCGATAACATAATCGCAATCAACGATTGCACATATCACATGACACATAGCGAAATCCCTTTCGAATTCCCCGACTGCGATATGATAAAGTAAGGCACGCGTTTCAAGAAAATATCGTCAAAAGGTATTATTAGTAGGTGTAAATCTTAAAAGCAATAATACACGAAAAAGTAATAAATCAAATGGTTTGCTAATTATTCCTTCGCCTTATTATATTCCTTGCCTTTATCACAATCGAGGCTATCAGCCCAAAACGTTAAGCCTGATCGATGAACCTCCTGATTGCGATTTGCGATTTATCGTTGATCATTGAGCGGGAAGATCAAAAGATACGTTTTAAAGGACCATCAAGCATATGTGTGATGTGACATATAAATATTACACTTATTAACCATAATTGGTGGTTATGAAGGTCATTAATTTTGTAGTTAAGGGTGAATCCTTCGAGGATTTCACCAGTGGTAATACTTAATTACATTTGGTTTATCATGCATAAATTAACATAACTCTTTTCATTTCATATTAGCTTTGAGTGGGTATATTTCTCTGTTACATTTTTCATTGTCTATGCAGAGCAACTCCTAGCTAATGAATCCAGAGAAAATGGGAAAGAAGGTGGAGAAACCCAAGGTCTGTGTCGTAGCCAAAGAAGAACCAAATAAGAAAGGATTGATATCTAATACTGCCTACCTCGGTTTAGGCAAAGCATCCTAGGAGAGTATCTATAATTTGCTAGAAGCAGAGGAGCCTGAAGAACTCGAAGAAGAAGCAACAACAGATTCCAAGAGAAAATCAAAGATTACTCTTAAGGAATTAGCATGTTCATATCTACATAGAATAGCAGCTCGTGCCAAGGTTTTACCCTATAATGATGTGGTCAGGTGGATTGTTGAAAGCATTGCGACCACAGACAGGACATTATCGACAGCTGATGAAAAAGTGTTCGGGTCGTTTAGAGTAGAGGATCTTAGACAAATGTACCATTTACCTCAGCTGGAGAAGCGATATAACAAATCATTTTTAGAGGCTTTTGCCAAGGAGAACGACATTGAATATGACCCTCTTAGACAACGGAGACATTTTCCGACCAAACGCAAGCATAAGACATCAGGTATGTACTTTGTAGATTCATTGGCTTCTCCTTATTGTTATGCTGGTGCATTGATGTGTAGACTCTTTGGAGTCCATGATTCTGCTAAATTCTCTATAGATATGGTTTCATTGATGGAGGCTACAATTAATGGTTATATCATGGACTGGGAAAACATTATGTCTAATAAAATGGCCACCAAGATACTTGAATATAGAAAAAATAGGTTTGTGTCTACCTTTCTTTTACAGGAGTGCATATATCATGGACACTATCTGTTTTAATTTCGAATACCCTATTCTTGGATGGAAATGGACTTCGCAGGATCCCAATCCCATTCACATCTATCATAAGGAGCTATGGAAAGCCCATTATAAGAATCATATGTATAGAATTTGTCATGGTTTTATTTTTCCCGTGTATTATGCCATATTCAATAAGCCTGCTCCTAGGTTATCCGAGGAAGCATCAGTCGACTTAACTGCAATTGGAAGTTGGTTTGGAGAAGAAAGATTCACCTATATAAGACTTTTTGGCAACCTTGCCAACCCTCATGTTATTCCTCTGTACATCCCTGATAAACTGCTGGCCAAGGAATTGGCACATCAAATAATAGTTGAAGGGATGTTAAGGACCCTTAGGGACTCTAAAAAGCACATGTGGCCAACATTTCCCCTTCGATGTGGATCTTTTACCCTGCATGATTTTAAACATGGAGAGAAGGAGGCCGAGAAAATAAAGTTATTAAATCTTGCCAATATCCCAAAAAGGCATTATGATCCTAGAAATGTTGCCTACAATGTTACCTCTCAGGCTAAAATTGCCAAATTTGATCATGAGGAGGATAGCTTTGATGACTTGTTTGTTTCTTCATAAGTATTTTCTCAAGTCAAACAAATGGCCAAAATCAAATTGGGAGCAGAAGGACTAGAGGAATTCTATAAGCTCAGGGCACAGAGATTGGAAACACTTCCTATATACTTATTAAATATAACTTCTATGGTACAACCACAAGGCCACGGTGACAAGGAAATTACTGAGCAGACTCCTAAAATTGAAAATATTTCTGAGAAGGAGAAGACACCAGAAAAGGAACAGAAGCAAGAAATAGCTAGTGAACCCTTTGATATAGACATTAATATTGATCCCAAGTTAATCAAGAAATGAGAACAATTTGATTCAATCATTAGTAATCCGAAGAAAAACCAAGGGTTCACTGCACCAGAAGTATCTATAGCGCAAAAATTAGTAGTCAACACTGTTCTGATTGTTGGAACAAGAGGCCCACCCAAGTTCCAGAAAGACATAGAGATTATCCCTGAAAATCCTAGTGAGGAGATTGTACTACAAATTGAAGAAATACCACCACTAGAGTCTTCTACAGTCCTAAGCATAGGGTTGTAGTCAAAAGATAGAGGAAGAAGAGGAAAATTGATCACAATCCTCTTTTCACTCCTCAGGTAGAAATGATGAACATGGTATGGAGAGAAGAGGTAAATCCCTAAGAAGATTTAACAAAAATGTCACAGTATGCTGGAGCTTATATAACAGCGACAATGGATAAGGTTTCATAGGTTAGCCATTTGTTGAAGGAAAAAGACCAGGCAATCATTCAGCTAGAGGCACAATCAGCGGAACGATAACAAAAATTAAAGTAGCTTGAACAACAGTTGATGGAACAGAGGCATCTTAATGAACAATTCAATGAGAAGTTAAAGAACGAAAAGCAGAGGATTGATGAACAGGCCATCCATAAACAACAATATTTGTCTCAAGCATTGAGCAAACTACAGCTATTAAGCGAGCAAGATAAGAAATCAAAAGAAGAGATAATTGCACAAATGAAAGATCAGATAGAGCAATTCAAAGGATATCCCCAGGTAAATGAATTCAGAATTAAAGCCCTAGAAATGAACAAGACTTTATCCCGGCAATTGGATATTCTATGTCATAATATATCATTGGCCGTCCCCTTATGTGACTCAGCATCTATGATTGAAAAATCAGTGGATGCAAGGCTTGAGTTAGAAAAGGCAGATGAAAGATCAACTAATTTTCTATCATTGCAAGATTCGAAAGAGGGGAAAGCTACCAATCTGCCAAGGATACAAGAGTCACATAAGGAAATCTTGTTTTCCAAATGGGAGTCTCAATTAGTGAAAGCTGAGAGAGCTACATCTAGATGCATAGTAGCAACAAATAACCTGATTGAATTAATCAACAATAGTCTACCTTTATCTAATCTATTTACAGATTTCTCTCCAGACAAACTCCCAAAGGTAAAATTATTAGAAAAACATTGGAAACAAGAGCTGATGCAAAGAGAAAAATTGATCAGAGGCATTCAAAGCCTAACATGGGAAACGTTATGGTTTTTCCTTGTTAAACCACACATCCAGCAAATGGCAATGAAGTGTCTCATGGATGTGATCAACTGCATGATCCCCAAACTTGCTGATGCCACATATACAACTCAATTACACTCCCAGATGAGTCAGCCACTAGAGATCGAGCCAATGCTCACCATTTCTCAACTACGATCACAAGAATATAAGTCGATACAGTGAATCCATTCGATTGCCGCAGCACTGTTATTTTCAGGAAAAATCCCAAATTTATGTGTTTTTGTTATACCAGCGCATAGCAACTTTCTTTCATAGTTTGTTATTATTTGCAGTATTTAAATACCCTTTCATGTTTTTAAAAAGGGTCCGAAATTTTGTATTAAGAGTTAAATTAGAGGTTGCACTACTGTACTTCCGATATATATTTTTTATAAAAGACTGGACCAAAATTCTGAATTTTGACAAAGAGGCTTTTATGAGATTTGCACTTTTGCATCCTGTGAAAGTATTCCCAAATTAGAAGGCAGAATTTGAATGTGATTTACATTAGAGGAGATCCAAATGCATATGGTACTATTATCTATGTTTTCACTTTATTTCTCTATGTAAATTAGTATTTATCAACTTTGCTATTATTGATATGTATATGTTTCTAAAACAATTCTTTAACTTGTCACTTTTGAATGTTTCAGAGTTGTCATCTTTTAAATATATATGTCAGTGATATATTATGATCAATGCGATAATGTTTTAATTATTACTTTGTTTAATTAATTAAACAAAGTAATAATCATATGAATGCATATTTCTATGTTATGAATAAGTCATCTTTATGTTTATTTGTTAATAGAAACAATCAAGAATTGCATTGTTAGAAGAACACCCAGGATAGATTAGTTATCTTTGTATATTTTTGCACTTTAGAATAGAGCACTTATCACTCTCGTTATACATTACAAACCAATCACCCATCAACTCATATATCACTAGGAAACTGGTCCCATTACATCCAGTCAAAGCCACCACACCAAACGGAAAAGGAGTTTCTCTAAGGTACGGACCGGGTGTTTTCCCCGATGTTGATGTAGTGATTTTAGAGGTATCAATAGGACCTTGATTTTCTTGTTACTATGGGGGAACTGGAAGGCACACTTACATGGTTTAAGAAGGATAAAAGGCCTAGACCAGATGGATGGCCGATTGAATTTTATCTTACACTTTTTGATATATTGGGAAATGATCTCCTTGAGGTCATTGAAGAATGACGGATGGGGGGGTGAATGTATGACATATTTAACTCTATATTTATTGCTTTTATCCCTGTTTTGTAGGTAAATCCCTTCTGCGGACAAAGGCGATCCCACTAGCCTAACTGAGGTATAGAAACAATCAAACAACGCTAACACGCAGGTTCCTAATTGCAAAATAAAGACCAAGATGAGAGCCTACCTCGAATCCAACTCTTATATTCGTAGAAGGGTCGTTGCTTCCGTTATTTCGCTTCAGCTGGTCACAATCCTCACGATCTCCGTGAATAGACACCTGCACATGCAAAGAAAAAGACAAATACAAGCATAAAATCCAAGAAATGCAACTATGTATCAGTCAGAAAGGATACAACTCAAACATCATAATAAAGACACATGAGTGGAACCATAATGATAGTCGTCTATTATTATTGATAAAACAAAAGATAATACAACCAAGTTCTGACGTCAAATCCTCCTTTGGCTGGGTGAATCAGCAACACATGCCTTGCAAAGCTTGTAGGGGATGGGAACAAGCCTCTCTCTCCTTGACTACTTGGACATGGATCTCCTCCTTAAAGATTTAGCCTCATAAGGGTGAACAAGGCCTCTTGCAAGATGAGCTTAGCAATTCTCAGACTTTGGGACTTAGATTTGGGAGATTGAAAAGTAGAATTACTAACTAAGAATTACCAACTAGCTTGTCAAAGGGGAAGGAACAAGCTTATATAGGGATAGGAGGAGTAGATAAGACCATCCACTTGATTCATGGGATTGTCCTTATCATTAGGAAGCTTCCATGAGAGGTGGATAACTACTTCCCTCCTTGGGAGATACGAAGCCCAACTGAACCAATTCAAACTGGAATTAGTTTATGGATAAGGTGGAAGGAACCTTCGGAAGTCTGATGGTTAAAAACTTTACCCAACTGGGTTGGTGCTAGTGCGACCCTGAGACAAAGTGCCAGCTGGCGCGCCCTCTTTGGAGGATTTCCCCCATTGGCGTGAGTGGTACACTGTGGAACAGCGCCAATGGAGAAAGGGCTATATTTTTGGGTATTTTACAAAAGGTGTCTTCGGGGCATATGGAGTACATACTTTAAGGGATACAAAGCAGGTGTTTTCAAGTTATGTCACTTCTCACAGGTCTTGGAATAGGTCCTCCAATGTACGGGAGAAGGGGTAACAGGGATGGTGACAAAATACTATGTAACAGATGCCCCCTAAAGCATGAAGCCCGAGAGAGAGGGGTGAAGTGCTTTACAAGAACATGGTCGACTGAAAACACGGAGAACCTACACGAAGTACAACTGATGTCTCAAATACATGATGTACATGGCATGGGCGCAGCCATCCATAACAGAGTACATAAAAATCTAGATCCCAGGTATGGACGCAGCCATCCGATGAGGATCAAAGAATCAGACTCAGGCATGGTTGCAACCATCCAGTGAATGAGTCATGTAGTGATTATGATAATCCACAAAATGCAGTCTGGATCTCAACATACAAAATCCAGGGTCTTTCACTCCAACTCAACCCAAACAAGGTACAAGTTCAAGCATGCAAATATAGAAGTCGAAGTTGAACATGCGAGAACATCGTCTGATTACCAAACAATAATGAAAATTGTTAACGGACGCGAGAGGTACCACCAATAATGACAATGGTCCTCAAGGTACTATAGGTACAATCCACGGCGTGCGAATAAGTGAGCCGGTGTCGAAAACCCGTAGAATCATCCGATCGAAGGCCAATGATGAAAACCTCGTGTCGAACACGAAGAACCTGCCATTGAGGCATGCAGGCTCCAAGGTACCTGAGGGGAGTCTCTAAGTCAACTTCATGGATAATGAGATGAAATCGATAGGAAGTGACCTTGATTGAAGGTGGGCCATATTGTTTCCCACATCATCGACACGAGATAGAGAAGGATAAAATGTTTTGTGTGAAGCATCAGAGGGAGGTTAAGTATTCTGCAGAGGTCAACTTCTCTTGAACATATCGGCGGCACGACAGTGGACTTGGTAGTATTTGACATCAAGTGATCAGGGGTCATGGTGACAAGGCGATGAGAAGATGAATGGTCAAACAGGATAACCCAAACCCACGGAGGTAAGTGTGAACCAAAATGAGATATCCCCACCCAGACACAAATGCAGACGAGTGCCATGTTCAAGAGCGGCATACTGCCGACACGACGATGATTACGGTTCCTTTATTCCCCCACCATTTCTGGCGAGTACCCCGGTTATTTTTGGATGACAAGCTTGACGGGGATAGCATATGCTTGAGAGGCGTCATTTCGACGGAACGCGATGTCATTAGGTTTTAACGAGTCTGACAAAGGAAAAACTCGGTGTCTTTTCATATTTAGAGAGTTTGAAAAGACAGCAAAAAGGAAACTCCAAGGGTGCCCTTTTTCGTAAAGTTGTGTCTCTTGAGCCTGAAAAAGTATAAAACCATGCTCGAAAGAACCGCCCGATCATTACAACCGAGGAGTACTTTTCATAAGTAGTGACTTTGATCTAAAAAAGTAAAAAAGCGATCAAAATCATGTCGCTTCGTGACCGTTAACGAACCGGAAACGACAAGGGTCCGACAATCTTTTCGTATTTACACGGTTGGAAAAGAGTTTAAAGACAACCACCTCTTATTTACGTTTAACGAGTCGAGAGGAATAACTCGGCAATCTTTTCATATTTAAACAGTCAAAAAAGAGCTGAAAACAGACCTCCATTTTTATTCTCTTTAACGAGTCAAAAAGGAAAAAAATACTCGGTAATCTTTTCATATTTTATGAGTTAGAAAAGAGCTTAAAGGCGACTCGTCCTAGAGGAATGAGTGGTATAAAGGGTAGCAACTGGTTCCGGCAATAGTGGAACTGCTCAAAACATGTAATGGTCAAGAGACTGGCTAACAAAACCACTCTTAACTACGGTCCCTCAGGAAAGGAAAACAAGCAAGTGAAAGCATATGATCGGCCAAAGAGATGGTGGCGATGGAATGAAAACAACCAAGGCTCATCTAACATAATTTAGCGGATAAAGATAGCAATCATGAGATGTAAAATGGGTATGGGTTCATTTTTACACAAGCTTGAACCATGGAGAACTCTGCTTGGATTCATTTTCATGTTTACACAAGCTTGAAATGAAAAACTATGCTTGTTATAAGTTCGCATGCCCCCATCATAACGTCGCAAAATGAGGTACATGCCCCCCAAGCTTCATTGCATTCAACAAAGTGGATGGAATGAAGGTTCACTTTTGAGATCTTGAAAAGACTCGACTTGTATTTTACGATAGCTTAATCAAAAGACTCGAATTGGAAAGGGAGTGGTTTCATTTTTTAATGAGGTTGACACAGTAAAAGAACTATCCTCATAACCCTTGTTTCATTGTTTAACGAGCTTGACACAATATTAGGAACTATGCTCGACCAGACCCAGTTTTAGTTTTTAAGGAGCTTGATATAGGAAAGCGAACTATGCTCCGACCGAACTTCATCATAATGAATAGAAAGTTGGTGCTTCCAAGAGTGCCACTCCCGGTGGAAGGATCACATCTTGGAAGTCAGGACCCAATGCCCCCAGGACACTATGCACAATGGCATCATCACTGGATACAGGCACGGGATAAGTAGCCACATAGTTGACCTGCAGTGGGGTGGATACAACCGGTGGATACAAACCATGAGGGGATGACAACTGCGCAAGAGGCACTGGGGGACTAAATAATGATAATTGATTTATAGTCACCATTCTTCCATCATGTGGAAAGAAAACCACACGGAAAAGTGAAGAGACAAGGGGCCCCATGGCATAAACATAGTCACGGCCAAGGATAAGACTGAAATCTAAAGCACCTTGGGTAACCAGTACATCTATATAGACATTTTTGCCTCCCAAAGTAATAGGGAACTGTGGGAGGATCCCCAACGGTGTATTGGTTCCTCCATCAAATGCCATCAGATTCTGTGCAACCGGTACAAGCTGTGGGGAGCCCAAAGCTTGCCAAGTAGTGGAGGGCATAAGACTGACAGATGCACCCTCATCCAAAATAGTGCCATGTACTGCCGTATCATAGGCATGTACTGTAATCTGGAAAGGCACATGTGATGGAAGGCGACAAGTGGTCAAATGACTCCAGTCGAAGGAAACGACTAAACTACTTGGTGGGGGAATCATATGATTGCCCCTCTGCTCCGAAGAAGGACTCTCACAATCAACTGAGATAGGAGGGTCATTTTTAGACTCTGGAGAATCTGACGAGACGAGAAGAACATGAGCCTGACGCTCTTCCGAAACAGAGTGATCAACGGGTGGTGAACCT
Organism: Pinus taeda; assembly: GCA_000404065.3. NCBI lineage: Eukaryota > Viridiplantae > Streptophyta > Pinopsida > Pinales > Pinaceae > Pinus > Pinus taeda. Next base: position 10,292 of record APFE030644802.1, on the reverse strand, counting down.
GAGTCGACACTCTTTCCGACCAATGGTTGGTCTCGAACAGGCTTAGCACAGCCAAGTTCAGTAAGAGGAGGATGGACAAGAGAAGGATCTTATTCAATCTCTTTGTCGACAGGGGGAGGATCTGAAGAGAGCCTCTGATAACCAACAGGAAGTTGGGGTGAAGAAGCTGTAAGACTTTCCAAAACAACGGAAGCTTTATCCATGAGCGGACAAAGGTGAAGGGGATGGTTTCCTTCACATAGTCTACAGGGGAATTGAATCTTCCCGTTCTTCTTACCATTTCCAGTTGATAGGGTAACATCACCATGAGTTCCAGAGGGTGATGAGGGGCAGGCCAGATCGTGAGACCATACTTCTAAGATCCTGGGAATGCCAAGACAATCATGAAGAAGATGGTCATCCTTGCACAATTTACAAGGAAACTTAACCTTCCGTGGAGGAGCAGAAGGAGGTCCGACCTGAGATGTACTCGGGGCAGGAGATGCACTTTTAGCCTCTCGCTTAGGAGACTTCTTCTTCTTCATCTTCTTATTCTTCTTCTTAGCCACCTGGCTACTCGAATCCAGACTTTCACCAGGTGAAGTAGAAGATGAGGACGTAGAAATAGGCGAAGAAAGGGAGAGGTCCACCTTGGAATCAACATGATGTTGTTCGGGTGGAGGAACTGATTGACTAGTAGTGGAGACATTAGATACCACAGAGGTTGAGAACAACCAAACAGGCAACCCAACAGTTAACCCGGGAGGGACAACGTTGCCATGTAAGGAGCACCAACATTCCCAAAACGAGGAAAATGACCAGGATTCCCATCAGAGGAGATTCCTAGGTTGGTGAACTCTGGAAAAGTTGCCATCAAAATAGAAAATCACACACAGGGCCGAAAAAGAGACAAGATCAAATGGCTAACAAACAAAATCTAACAGGGCGTGTGATTGTGGACGAATAAATTTCAAGACACAAGGACATAACTTGACCTTTTCATCCTTAAAGAGTCGAGAAAAGGACAAAAGGATGACTCTAGTCGCCTTCGAATGTTTAATGAGCCTGAAGTGACAAGTGCTCAAGTGAGCATTTTCTTTTAAGGAGTCCGAAAAGGATCAAAAAGTGACCTCTCAGGAGAAACTAGGAAAGGGGTTTACCAGACAATCCGTAAAACGGCATATACAACTTAGCAATCATATGAAAACCAAGGACTTTCCATACGGTAGTTAATCTTCCCAAATGTTGTGTTTGGTGCGTTATGGGTTGTAAGGTGGCAAACACGGCTTCTTGTGGATCAAGGATGATAACCTAGTGGAGTCTCCCCATATATACGTGACGGTACGTGGGAGCACAAGTCCGTACTAGACCACAGTTGAGTCACACAAGGAGGAATCACCCAACCTTAAGTGGAAACAAAAGTGACTAGGTTTAACGACGTCGGAGCACGTCTCTAGCCTAGACCTCTAGAATGTGAGCGTTATGTTCCAATGCGTTTTTAGATTTATTCGATTTATTTTAAAGTTGATCTTGTGTTAAGTTTCGGTTGTCAGGTCCTACCGTATGTAATTTCTCAAAACCCCTAAATGCAATCTATATGCCAAAACATGTCATTCCATTCGATGAATGCTAATTACGAGAGAGTTAGAAAGATTTCATGCAACTGAAATGATCACAAACAACAAAGAGTTTCTCTAATGCAGATAATGCAAATCAACAAACTTTTCTTTAAGATCACTAATCACTAGTCGACATGAAAAGTTTTAATTCTCATTAACTAGTTCAAAGCAAAAGATATTTTTCTTTTGTTGATGGCAAAATGCACTAAACAACTTTGAGAAATGATAACAAACAAATCCTACTCAATACAAGCACATTCAGTTCCCTAAATCACCAAGCAAACCTCCAAAGAATGAGGAAAGTCCCAAAGACACCAATGAGCCGTGTAATCTAGGCTCAAAGGGAAACAAAGCGGAATTCAAGTGAAAAAAAGTCAAGTCACTCAAATAACGCAATGAAATGATTAACAACCACTAAACGAGTGCAAGGGAGCAATCAGAAAGTTGACTGGACCAAAAGAAGACCAAAACTCCTAAGGAAGGCTCGACACACAAAGCCACTAGATGCCCTAGGGCTAGAAATGTGAAATCGATGGAAAAAAGCACACACCCAAAGGGTAAAGGTAATCTATGAAATTGTAATCTATGCACAATTCACTTGAAAAGTATGCAAATGTAATCTATGCACAAATGAGAATTCTAATTATGCAAGTGTGATCTATGCAAGAGAATTCTCAAACACAAGATGATTCTAATGTAATCTAAGAACCAATCAAGTGAAAATCAACAAAATTGGGTGAGAGTTCCAAAGATTAAAAAAAAAACACTCAAAGGCGATTAACACTCATACACAATTTAGCCCCCCCCAGCGAATGAGGGGGAAATTTTTTTGCAAAAACAAAAGCAAAAAGATGCAAAATTGTGAAGAGATTGAGACAAACCTCCAAGTAATGATCAAAGGAAATCAAACTAAGAACTTCTCAAAAAAGAGACTCAAAACCAGTCAAACCAGACTCCAACACACTCAAGCAGTTGAAAAAAAGGTACCTAGAACAAAAACCAAGCTCAGAGGGCTCTCAGCCAAGCAAACTTCAAAATTTCCCAGTCCTGGCGTGACTGTCAGGCCGCAACTAGCGCCTTTCAAGGATTGGCGTGGGTTGTCAATGTGCAACTTGCGCCAATTGGCACGACTATAATGCTATAAACAAGCGCCAGCCGAGTCTGCTATGGAAAAATAAAAAACAAAAGAGCCAAGGCTAAGTCAACAGCACCTAGGTACACCAAGAGGCAAGAAGCAACACAAGAATCCAACCCAGAAAGCTAATCAAGCAAGAGAAACCAAGAAATAACCAAGAAAGAACGCAAGTTCCAAGTCGTTCAGTTCATAAACCAAACCAGAGATGGACTGAAGTAGCGTTGATCTACTTCGCTAATGCAAAGCAATAGCGTTTCGAAGGCTATCTGGCCAAACTTCAGGCTCCGTCTAAAGTTTACAAATCAAACAACAAGACAAGATAAACAAACAAGGCAAAAGCCAACTCCCCAACAGATTCGCCAAATTGTTGTGTAGGTAAATCCCCTCTGTGGACAAAGGCGATCACACTAGCCTAACTGAGGTCTAGCAACAATCAAACAACGGTAACACGTAGGTTCCTAATTGCAAAATAAAGGCCAAGATGAGAGCCTACCTCGAATACAACACTTATATTCGTATAAGGGTCATCTCTTCCGTTCTTTTGCTTCAGCTGGTCACAATCCTCATGATCTTCGTGAATAGACACCTGCACATGCAAAGAACAAGACAAATACAAGCATAAAATCCAAGAAATGCAACTACGTATCAGTCATAAAGGATACAACTCAAACATCATAATAAAGACACATGAGTGGAACCATAATGATAGTCGTCTATTATTATTGATAAAACAAAAGAGAATACAACCAAGTTCTGACGTCAAATCCTCCTTTGGTTAGGTGAATCAGCAACACATGCCTTGCAAAGCTTATAGGGGATGGGAACAAGCCTCTCTCTCCTTGATTACTTGGACATGGATCTCCTCCTTAAAGATTTAGCCTCATAAGGGTGAACAAGGCCTCTTGCAAGATGCACTTAGCAATTCTCAGACTTCGGGACTTAGATTTGGGAGCTTGAAAACTAGAATTACTAACTAAGAATTACCAACTAGCTTGTCAAAGGGGAAGGAATAAGATTATATAGGGATAGGAGGAATAGATAAGACCATCCACTTGATTCATGGGAGTTTCCTTATCATTAGGAAGCTTCCATGAGAGGTGGAGAACTACTTCCCTCCTTGGGAGATACGAAGCCCAACTGAACCAATTCAAACTAGAATTAGTTTATGGATAAGGTGGAAGGAACCTTCGAAAGTTTGATGGTTAAAAACTTTACCCAACTGGGTTGGCGCTAGTGTGACTCTGAGACAGAGCGCCAGCTGGCGCGCCCTCTTTGGAGGATTTCCACCATTGGCACGAGTGGTACACTGTGGAATAGCACCAATGGAGAAAGGGCTATATTTTTGGGTATTTTACAGAAGGTGTCCTCAGGGCATATGGAGTACATACTTTAAGGGATACAAAGTAGGTGTTTTCAAGTTATGTAACTTCCCACAGGTCCCGAAATAGGTCCTCCAATGTACGGGAGAAGGGGTGACAGGGACAGTGACAAAATACTGTGCATCAATCCCCAAATCTAATGATCCTCAAACTTTTAATGATTTATGGCATGTTTCACTCTGCAACTGCATATACAAGATCATTGCAAAGATCATAGCAAATTGCCTCAAGCCCATCTTATCTAAGTTCATATCTTTAGAATAATTTTCTTTTCTTGACCATAGCATATCCATGAAGCAGTTGGCACTGCACGGGAGGTCCTTCACTCCATCAAAACAAATAGGATTAAAGGTACGATTCTCAAGATTGATATGGATAAGGCATTTGACCACACTAGTTGGCTCTATCTGAGGATGCTTTTGACTCATCTGGGCTTCCTTTTACCTTTCATTCAATGGATTATGTGTTGTATTACTAATGTCTCTTACAATGTTCTTATCAATGGATCTACATCATCCTTTTTCCATGCTGGGAGAGTCCTCAAACAAGGTCGTCCCCTCTCACCTCTCCTCTTCTTTCTTGTCATGGAAGGGTTGAGTCGATATATAATAGAGGAAGAAATAAAGGGCGGACTGATGGGTATTAAGATCACAAATAATTGCATCGTTACCCACCTCCTATTCATTGACGTTGTTCTCATATTTCTGAATGGATTGATTGGGGATATTACTGCTTTCTCCTCTGCCTTTTGATCATTTTCTTTTTTCATAGGCATGGAATGCAATCACCTCAAATATACATTGACTACTATAGGATTCACACAAAATGAAATCATCTCCACTCAATGGAAATTCCCATACACATTTCTAGCCTTTAATGAAGGGCTCAAATATTTTGGATTTTGGCTCAAGCCTGCAAAATACAAGATTTATGATTGGGTTTGGTTTGTGGCTAATATCAAAAGGTGTCTGAATATTTGGCATCACAGATGGCTTTCCATGGCAAGCGTGCTTGTCCTCATTAAATATGTTCTGGAAGTTACTTTGTTATTCTGGATGTCACTTTCTTGTATTCCGAGAGGCATGTTACATAGAATACAATAGTTGTGTTGTAGATTCATATGGAAGGGAAAACAAGTAGGGCATATATTTGTTTGGGCTAGATGGGATAATCCTTCTCTCCCTAAAAAATGGGGTGGATGGAATATGAAAAATTTAAAAGTTTTTGCAAATGCTCTAGTAGCTAAATTTAGATGTAATGTGTTGGTGTCTAGATTTGCATACTTTTACTCACCCTTTTACCTTGTTATTTTTATCCATTTCACGCCAATAGTGGTTAATCGATATCTTAAAATGCACATGTAAACCTCTTGTCATGTCTTTATGGATTGTTGGTCAATGAAGCATATTCATAGGGGATTATTACCTAAGTGACTTGCTAATTCAGTTATTTCTGTAGATTTGAAGGGAGAATGACCAGGACAATGATTCACTAAATTATATCGTCAAAGCTAGCAGCACTATCCTTGAACATTGGTTACAACGGTGAATCAATCTCTCAATTGACACGTTGCTATATTTTACATTCTGTTTCATTCTAAAAACCACCATGTAATTAAAGGAAGACAATGTCGTAATTCTAGGAGCTGTATTATTGACAAAATGTATAGAGTAGAGTTGCGGGCTATGAAAGATATCTCTGTTAATATTTGTTAAGGTTACACGAGAAATTCTCTAAATTTGATTCTATAACAAAATACTTATAATATTTCTTTAATTAATCACAGATTGATCTTCTGAGCATATCGTGATTCGTTGATCTCACCATAGCCGTGATCAGGGAGTTGGGTTCACTCTCCTAGCTACATGCTACTGGATTAGATGTGTGTTTAGGGTTATTTCTGTGAGTTTATTGTTGCTTTGAATGTTTATCAGCGTGTTCTTCGAAGTCCTAATTGTTGTTACTATTACTACTATTACGGTTATTACTTGTTGTTACTCTTATTTGTTTTTACAGTTATTCCTTGTTGTTACACATTGATGAACTTATAATTAATGATCAATGTTGGGTAAGGAAACTATTGCCTGCACATACAGTGCACGATAGCCTTGAAAAAATTGGTAGAACCCCAAGTTGAAAATTAAATGTGGATTGGGTGAATTGCATGATTTGTTGGGTTGTGTTATATTCTTTACACGTAGTTAACAGGGGGTTTGAAGGGCACTCGTAACCCTACTTTATGGGGTCAGGGGCAGCACCCCGTAAAATTTTGGTTTTGGACCCTATGTTAGGTTGGGCAGACCCACCTATGGTTTTGTGCATGATTTTCGCACATGTCTTTTGGACGCGATGGTTTTCGGTCCATGGTATTGGACGCGATGGTTTTCAGTCCATGGTATTGGATGCTTCAGCATGTATAAATATGTATTATAACATTGAAAGGAAAATAATGAAAAATCAAGCTGGTAGTCCCAATTTTGGGATCCAAGGCAAAATCTCTGTGTATATGTGTTTTATGTGTTATGATCTCGCATTGTTTATTTTCTATGTTTTAGAATTCGTATGCAGGTATTTCTGTATGGGGTTAAAACCTACATTTGGTATCAGAGTTATTTTGGCTTCAAGGGGACACCTTTATTGTTGAGGGGTTTTGCTCGGGCCTGTGGTAGACCCTGTTCAGTGGGAGATCTGTGAGATCAATTCTGGTGGTGAAAGAAGATGGCGAGCAGTGGAAAGATAGAGATCGAGAAATTTAATGGTCAGAATTTTAAGTTGTGGAAACTCAAGATGGAGGGTCTGTTGGTGGACAAAGACGAGTGGATCGTGGTAGATCCGGGTACTAAACCAACGGGAGTGTCTGATGAAGAATGGAAGAAGTTGGATTGGAAGGCAAAGAGCACAATAAGATTGTGTGTCTTAGATTCAGTATTGTTGAATGTATTAGGGGAAGCTACGACGAAGGATTTGTGGGATAAGTTAGGGACTTTGTGCTAACCTAAGTCTCTGGTGAATAAACTGTTCCTGCGGAAAAAGCTGTATAACTTGAGGATGAAAGATGGAGACTTGGTGACAAAGCATCTAAATGCATTTAATACTATGCTAAGTCAGTTAGCATCTATTGATATTAAAATTTCAGATGAAGATAAGTGCATTGGTTTGTTGTGTTCTCTACCAAATTCTTGGGATAGTTTGGTTATTGCAATAGGTAACAATGCAACTACCTTGCATTTTGATGAAATAGTATCATCCTTGCTGACAGAGGAGATGAGACGGAAAAATATGGAGAGCCAAAATGGTGATGCCTTGTCTATACGAGGGCGGACCCAGAATAGAAACAAAAATAAGTCATTGAGTGGGATATCTAAATCCAAAGGGAGATCTAAATCTCCAGGAAAACCTGTAAAGGTGGTGTGCTGGAAATGTGGAAAGGAAGGGCACTACAAAAGGGACTATAAATCTAAAGCTCCTGACAAAGGAAATGGATCTGATGAGGCTCCCTCTGCAAAGGGAAAAACCACCTCAGATAAAGGTGGGGATGTGTACTTGGCTTCTTCATGTACACATGTAGATCATAAGGCATGGTTGATTGACTCAAGTGCATCCTTTCACTTCACTCCCCATAGAGAGTCATTCTGCAAGTATGAGAAATATGATGGTGGTGATATCTTCTTGGGGGATGATAGGAAGGCTAGAATCGTTGGTCGTGGAAAAGTAAAGTTGAAGTTGCAAGGTGGAAGGGTTAGAACACTTCCAGGTGTTCTACATATTCTTGCATTAGCTAAAAATCTTATTTCTGTTAGTAAGTTGGATGATGCAGGCGTAAAAACAGTGTTCGAGAAGGATACCTGCAAGATGGTTTAGGGAGCACTGGTATTGATGCGGGGAGTTCGGATTGAAACTCTGTACAAGTTGCAAGGTAACACTATTATTGATGGGTGCAATAGTTTTATGGTTCTTGAAAGTGAGCAGAAAATCTAGTGGTCTCTGGAGAGAAGACCATGCTGTGGCATCAAAGGCTTGGACATATTGGAGAAAAGGGCCTTTAGATACTTCATGGTAAAGGTATGGTAGAAGGTATGAGTAATAGCTCTCTGGATTTTGATTTTTGTGAAAATTGTGTATATGGGAAGCAAAATAGAGTGAGTTTCCCCTCTGGTAGTAAGAGGGCAAAACATATATTAGAACTTGTGCACAATGATGTGTTTGGACCTGTGAAGGTTCCATCACTGGGTAAGTCTATGTACTATGTATCATTTATAAATGACTTCTTAAGGAATACATGGATATATTTCCTTAAGAAGAAATCTGAAGTCTTTGACAGGTTTAAATAATTCAAGGTTCTGGTGGAAAACCAAGCAGAGAAGAAGATAAAGGTGTTGAGGACAGATAATGGTGGAGAGTTTTGCAGTAAGGAATTTGAAGAATTCTCTAAGAAGTGTGGTATAGCACAGCAAAAGACTACTCCATATACACCTCAACAAAATGGAGTTGCAGAAAGAATGAATAAGACATTGATGGAAAGGTCAAGAAGCATGCTTAGTGGTGCTGGGTTAGGACAGGAATTTTGGGTAGAGGTGGTGGATACTGCATGTTACCTGGTCAACAGGTCGCCTTCATCAACGTTGGAGGATAAGACTCCACAAGAGGTATGGATTGGTAACAAACCCTCTCTTTCACATCTGAGGGTATTTGGATGTGATGCATATGTACATGTTCCAAAGGAGAAATGAACCAAGTTGGATAGTAAATCTGAAAAGTGCATCTTT
>APFE030644800.1:16697-40512 GCA_000404065.3 Pinus taeda | reverse complement strand
AACCGAGGAGGATGCAGAAAGGATTGTTTGAAGCATGAAAGCCCTTATAAGTGTTGATGCCTTGATATTGAGGTAGACAATACCCTGGACTATCTTCAACCTTGCTGAACCAACATAAGTGCAAGGGATGAGTGAATAACAAGCAGAACATCGTTACCGATATACTAACACACTGGCAAGAGGGAATGAGATGCATTAATGCAGAATTTATGTTGATGGTATGAAACATTAATTCTATTCTCATGCGATGCTGGTTGGCGATTGTGATGAGCCACGCGCCCACCCTCCCCGCTGCCAACGTATTGCTCTCTTGACCATGCACCCGCCTCCGGGGGTGATAAATCATGTTGCAGTAGAGAAGTGCAGTATTGTTTGAGTTGTGAATCATTTGAATCGCTTAAAGGACTTGAGAAAAATAGGAGTTGCTGATTGACTCCCTAATTAGCCAGTCTTACTGCTGCCTTGTTGGCCGATTGCTGAATATGTTTGAAGGTAATGCTCCTGGAAGTCTTGAGCCATTCCTCAATTTGTTCCAATCTGCTAAGAAGGCGCCAGCTTGAGGCAATCTTTGCTGCTGAGGTACCTAAGTGAATCCTTGTGGCTACTGTTATTAAGATTTGAGAATCCCCTTCTACCTCAAGAGGGAAATTTTTTTCCTTTTCTGCTATGCATAGGCCTTTCCATAAACCTTCAAGTTCTGCAACGTTGTTGGTATCTTTGCCAATTGACCCATGATATATGTGCAGTGCTGAACCAACTTCATTTCTGAAGACACCGCCATAGCTAGCCAGCCCAAGATTGCCCTTAGCAGCCCCATCGAAGTTCAATTTGTAAGAATGGGAAGCTAGGGGAGACCAATTGTGGGGATAAGCAATGTTGATTGGGAGACTAGTCTTGACTTGAGCTAAAAAAGTGAGGTCCAAATTCCAATCTCTCAAGATGAGGCATTCCTGAGGAGAGTCTGCCACGTCCGAGTCTTTCCAGTGTCTTAGAGCAAGAGTTTCTTGCATATTTTGTTTGAGAAGGAGCCATAGGGTATCAAGTGGCTTGCTAAGATTGTTGAAGATTCTATTATTTCTCTCCTTCCATAAGATCCAATAGACAAAGCCCGGAATGAGGCTCTTCACCTTATTTAAGTTATGAGTAGTGAAGAAAAACAATTCTTAGAATTGAACCATCACTTGTATGTTTTAGCAAGGTATCTCCCACACATTGCTATGAACACAAAGAAGTAGTGTGGGGAACTTATTATTAAAATGAATGCATGAGAAAGTTAAAATAGAAGGAGATTAAGAAAAAAAGAAGAAAATAGAAGTTTTAGAGAGGGAAAGAGTGAAAACAAAGACATAAAAATATAGATCATGCCAATCATGAGAAAAGCATAAATATTTGTTGAAAGAGCTATGAAATGAGGAAAATATACAAGAATTTATGTGAAATCAACTAGAACTTTCTATGAATATGTACATATGAAGAGAAATGGATCGATACTTGAAGACGAATCAGAAGCAGGAGAATGGTCAAGCTTGACTTTGTGCTATGTCGTGGCTTCTCATAATAATGGAAAATTTTAGGGGCTAAATTTTGTAGATGTGCTAATTTTCCATGTTTTTCCAAAATAAAAAGATTCGCTAATTTCCATTTTTTATAAAATATTTTCCCAAATTTTATAAGCTAAAAATAGTTTACCTGAAAAGACACAAAAACTCTATAGAGAATATATAAAATCATCATAAATTTGAATATTTCTACAAAAATATCGCCAAACATTTTAATGTTTGTTTATTAGGGACTAGTAATATTCTCCAAAGTTTCTAAAATATAAAATAAATTAGTGTACTAAATTTTTTCCATGCCCCTCATACATCTATCTTCTTCCAACGATGTGATTCTACATGGCCATCTTGTCCAAACAAGTTAGAATGTTGAGAAGCCTTATTTCCTTTATATGTCACTCTTTTTTCATCATTCAAGGCAAGGGACTATTTCTTGGGTTTGTGATCCTTTTTCCCTTTTTCTTTTATTGCACTAGTTCTTGGGACTGAATTTTTGTATCAAAAGGGATGTGTTATTGGCATATGATTATATGAAGATAATGTGGAACACTTTATCCTACTTTGCATTAGTTATTCACAAAATGGTTCAAAACAAGGCATTCTATAAGAAATTGTAAAAGATTCATTGTTATTGTAAACAAATAAAAAGAAAAAACAAAGGCAAAATATGTTTCACAAAGTTTAGCAAGTATGGTAAGTATCATATAATTATCAAGCTTCTTCATACCAAAATCTCCAGGAAAAAATCTAGTTGACATGGGAAAATTCCCATTGTAAACTTTGGATGCTTACTTGGAAAAATGCCCAATTAGACCTTTCTATGTTAAAACATTTAAGTATGGCCTAATAGCCACTATATAGGTTTGTACGATTATAAAATAGATGCAACTAATATCAATGCCAAAAATTTAATGTAAAATTAAATAAGTATTCATTACCTTAGATTGATTATTTGTTTTAGCAATTAAAAGAGAACAAATCCTTTTCAAAAATAAACTTCACATTGAAGTACCATAAAGTGAGAATCAAATATGATGATATTTATAAGAAAATTTTCAAAACAAGATATGGTCATTATGAATTTATAGTGGTACCATTTGGTCTTACCAATACACCAACTAAATTCATGTGTTTCGTGAACAACATATTTATGGAATACTTGGATATGTTTATATTAGTTTTTCATAGATGATATCTTCATGTATTCTAAGTCTAAGGAAGAACACAAAAAAAATCTTGGATTGGTTTTATAGGTATTAAGAAAACATCACTTAAATTCCAATTTTAATAAATGCAATTTATAACTAGGACAAATGTACTGTATTTGGGATACATTATTTGAGATCAAAGAATATCAATTAGTATATAAAATTCAAGGGTATTATGAACTGACCTACTCCAAAGAATGTGATAGATGTAAGTTTATTTGATGATTATTGTGGTGGTTAATGTCCACTGAGACCAAATTGGTCTATCGGACCTATAATTTTCTTAGTTTCTAATTGTCTGGCTCCTCGTCTTTCTTGGCGAGATTCGTGTTGTAGCTTTCTTTTTCTTCTCTACGGTCTTCCAACTTTTTTTATCTTGCATCTCCTTCATCTCTTCTAGTTCTTGGGACATTGGTGTCTTAGCTTCACGATTCACTGTGTTTTTCCTTTTGAAGATAATCAAAGAAGCAGTTTGGTCTAGGAATATTTGGAGCCTAATTTTCAGGAATTCACCAGAATAAATTTTTTATGAATACTTAGAAAAATGCCTAATATGCTTTCAGTTGGAGAGCCACCTCATCAAATTAGAATTATGCATTAAATCAATAGGTGGAAAATAATTTTGAATAGATCATGGCACAAAATCAATTGACTCACTTTTATGGAGTGAAACCAACAAGTAAAATATCATGTTTAAAATATGTGGCAACCCACGTAGGACAAATTTCATGCACTCAACTCACATTTTATCTTTCCCATACTCCAACCAAAATCATCAAATTTTACATTAATTTGGCCATAGAGTGTTTAACAGACCTCCCAATTAGTCCTTCTACCTCATTCAAGCATACATGTTTCCCAAAAATAATTTTATCTCCTCTAGCCCTGCCCCTATGCATCTAAGTGGGATATTTTACTTCATCCTACTCTAGGGTCCATAGTTGCCACTATAAGAACTTTATCATTAGCATATCCTCTTTTTATGTCATCTAGTTGTGCCTATGCCTTATCCAGCATTTCTAGAAGATTATAATTAGGTGGTTTCTCCAAAATAGGCATCCCAAATGAAGCACTATGAATAAGTTCAATTAATAGCCCCATTCTTTGTTTTGAAGAAAATAAGGATTATTTGTTCTTTTCCTCTCTTATTTAATCATCGAGTATTAATAAAGGAATCTTCATTTCTAACCTTCATACTCAAATACATATCTTTCAACTCTCTCAAATTTGACCACATCCAAGAACCTGTCTCCTACTCCCATCTAATCATTTAATCCTTTTTTTATGTCATATTTTAACTAATTCATAGTAAGACCTAATTAGTTTTCCTTGGTAATTTGTATATTATCTTTTCATATGTGGAAATATTTGAATTTATATGAGATATCTCTAAGTGGATAAATTGAGCATCAATTTCCCTATCTTCTAGTCATGTTATACGCAAATAATTATGATAGAATTTTTTTCATTTATGATATCTATAGATCAATGGTTATATTATTGTTCATATTTCATATGATTAAAGTTTTTCATTTGTTTTAGAACCATTTGAATAGAATTCCTAGGTGTTTTCTATAGTAACAGTCTCAAAGTATTTAGTAAATGATATGAATATTATTATATATTTTCCTCCTCTTCTATAACCATAATAAACATTATTATTCATCCTCCTTAGTTGGAAGCTAGCATGTTGATTATATATATGAAAGGAACCATCCAAGAGAACTGAAATGGATGAAAGCCTTTCTTTTAAAAACATAACTAGTTCTTGGCATAGTTTTCTAACCAAAAACTATCTCAAGAAAACAACATGACCAATGCCTTTCATGTTTGGAATGGTTTCTAGCTATAAGTAAGTAGATATCAAAGCTTAAATTTGTCATGGGATACTAAGAAATCTATTTGTAAAGCTAATATAAAATATCTAAGGATTCATAGCCTCTTCGATTAGAATGTGGACCTTCATATTGAATAACATGAACTGTTTGTTTCATATAAATAACTATTGGCAATGGTTGTCTAGTTGCATAAGCATTAGATTGGCTTACCTTTTATAGGTGATATGTAGCTCTAGAAATGGGCATCTTAAGAAAATATAGATGATTGTGACAAAATAATTGGGATCTTTGTTCAAGTGAACTATATTCTAATTAGCCTTGTCACCTGAGTAATGTGGCTTCAAATATTTATGTTAGCATACTCACATAAATTATATAATGGAATAGGCAACAATAAATTGAGCCTATAAATATAAAAGTAAATTGATAATTTCTTGAGGGATGAGAAAAGGAGAAATAAAGGTATCATCTCTATTTCCAACCACTCTAATGAATTACATGTATCTTCTCATGAAAAATACACAGTTTGGAGTAGATTTCAATGAACTATAGTTGAAATTGTGGTCAAGGTATTCATGATAAGAGTGAACATGCAATTGATACTACATGTAAGATAAGTTTCGTCCCATTCTCCTTTTTGTAGTTCTCCACAATGGTAGTGGTGAAAGTGTGAAACCAACCCCTAGAAACTATGATGACCAACTTTTCTCATTGATACCTCCATGAATCTGATACAATACATTTCACACTCATCCTTAAGGTAAAATCTTACTACATAAGAAATATTCTCATGATATCTCCCTTGATGTCCAACAAAAGAATGAACATATTTGCTTACATGATAGAAATATAGGGTATTTCCATATGTGATAGCTAATAACAAATGGATTTCTACTGGAAAGAAATATCATTATGTTAGAAACCAAACCAAGATTGAAATTGATGCACCATTATGATCATACTTTCTAGTTATATATAGCATTCACACAAGATTAGCAAATATGTTATCCAAGGCTCACACTAAAATAGCCTTTAAGAATTGCAAATTTATGTGATTACTTCCCATATCACATAATTTTGGTTTTTTTAAAGAGAATATTATTGGTGGGGATGGCATAGCAAAGTTTAATAAGTTAAATTTCCAACATACAATCAAAAGTAGTATATTTTTATAAACACTCATGAAAGGTTAAAGAAATAACTTATCTTAGAAGTCAAAGTCACATTTTCCTTAATCATACAAGTTTTGGGTTTGTTAAATAGACTTTTACCTCTTTATGTACTTCATGTACAAGAATGTTGGAAATTAATGATAGTTGACTCTATTCAAGAGCTTATGGATAAATTTTAAGAAATGTATTATTATATGACGAAAAGAAAGAGATATTTATGAGCATAGTTGGGAAGGAAGATCATTCATGCATGGAACTAGATATGAAGTGAAGAATAACTTATTGAATAGTGCAAAAATGCTATTTAAAATCATACTATGATTTGTTTAATACAAATTTAACTTTGGCATTTTCATTATGTTTCATTAATGAAGCAAGTACATCAAAATTAATCTAGTTATGTGCATTTTGTTGTTCTGATTTTTTGTTTAATAGTTTTATGTTGTTATGATATGCTTACAATTTTATTCACTTTTTGTATATTGAGTTGAATGGAGGAAGAAGATCCATAAAGAAAGTTGCAAAGAACATTTTGGGCTCAAAATAAAATTTAATCATTCCCAATGCTTATATCAGTGCAAAATAAAATAAAGAAGGTGGTGAATAGATTTCTCAACCATGTGACAAGTGTGAAGATAAAAGAAAAAAAATAACTAGTAGTCAAATGCTTATGCAACGCATGCTCACATTTGAGTGTCACAAGCACGTGAATGAGAGAGATAAAGTAAGTGTGAAAGGATAGGAGTGTGTTTCATTTAGTCAAGAGTTTGGAATGAATATTTACTTGTTTCAGAAAACAGGTAACCTCTTCATTTTTGTGAAATATATACTTTCACACCTAGGTGAATACTCAAAATGAGAATAACTTTGTAAAGAGGTGAGAATTAAGAACTCAAGTGTAATCTATGGTATCCTAGATGTCATTTGTTGTATTTGAATAGATCTGAATCTAGGAGGCTATGAGCCATGAGACAAACTTATAAATAGAAATTTGTTGTCAAGCCATAGTTTTCATTTTGGAATTGTTGGTACATTGTTAATATAGTGGATGTTGATATGTGTTGTTTTTATACTCTAGCAATGTTGTTATTGGTCATGGAAATATTGTTTCCTTGTTCAATTCTCTTGGTGGTTTTGGGTGTGAGAATTTTTAACTTTTGGGAATATTCCCATGGTATGATGTCTATTCTCCCTATTGTTTTATGCTAGTCACATTTTAATTTGGCTTGGTTACTAAATAGTTGTGGGACAAGGAAGTTTTCTTATCATTTGATTCATTCCATTTCAAGAGGGAACAAGAGGATTTGATTCGAATTTATCCTTAAGTTCAAATGGGACTATATTTTTATGTCATTGGTTTCATGATTAAATATTTTCCTTTGCTGGATTAGCTAGGATTTAGTTAGATGTATTTGATAAAACATTATTGCATTGCATGTTATTTTCATTTCATTAATACTCATAGGAACCTCTGTTATCCCCAATAGGCCATTTTTGGATGTTTGTACATAAAAAGGTCTAATTGGGCCCTTTTGCTAAGTAAGAATCTAAAGTTTGCATTGGTCATTTTCCCATGTCAATAAGAAATTTTCATATTTTCTGTCATGAAGAAGATGGATAACCATATGGTACTTACCATACTTTCTAAACTTGGTGAAACAAATATTGCCTTTGTTTTTTCTTATTCTTTTTGTACTATACTAATGAACCTTTTAGAATTGCTTATAGAAGAATTCCTTATTTTGAACCATTCTACTAAGAGTTAATGTTGAGTAGGATAAATTGTTGCAAATTAGTTTCATGTATTCATATGCAAAGAGAACATAGGTTTTGTTTCAAAAATATGGTCCCAAGAACTATTGCAAGAAAAGAAAAATGGAGAAAGGATCACAAACCCAAGCAATAGTCCCTTGATTTGAATGATGTGAAAAAAGAGTGATGTGTAAAGGAAAGAAAACTTCTCAATGTTCTAACTTGTTTGGACTAGATAAAAATGTAGAATCACATTGTTGGAAGAAGATATTAGTATGAGTAGTAGGAAGATTTTTTGGGCATGGAAATTTATCTTATTTATCTGAAACTGTAGAAACTTTGGAGAGTCTTGGTAGTCCCTAATATGAAAATTGTAAAATATTTGGAGTTATTTTTGTAGAAACATTAAAATTTCTATTGATTTTATATAGTCTCTATAATATTTAGGTGATTTTTAATTAAAATAATTTTATCATATAAAATAATTTGGGAAAATGGTATTTAGAAAAAAAATTGAAATTAGGGAATATCTTTTGTGGAAAAAGCATGGAAATGAGGGGAACTTCCAAGTGTAGCCCCTAAAATTTTACAACTATGAATAAGTTCTATTAGTAGCCCCACCTTTTGTCTTGAAAATAATTGATACTATTAATTGTCCTTTGCCTCTCTTATATCTTAGCTTAATATTGGTAAAGGAGTTGTCATTTCCAACCCTTCATCTTCAAATGCATATCTTTAAGGTGTGTGGAATTTGACAACATCCAAAACAAGTATGGTACTCCCATCTAATCATTTAACCCTTTTCTTATGCCATATCTTAACCAATTCATGGTGAGACCCAAAGAAGGATGTGGTGGTAGGGGAATCATCATCCCCATAATCCACTTGATTGAGACCTTCATCAAAGGGAAAATGCCTCTAAGAGTGAAGCATAATTCATTAGCCCGAACTACCCATTTTTCTCATAACTTTGTTTTTTCTTAGTATGGGTGGTTCACTTCATTTCCCCTATGGGTAGGAAGTCAACACCTATAAATTCAGCATTACAAACACTGTTATGTACCCAAGAATTATGGATCACATGAGCATCACAACCTAATGGATACCACAACAATGTATTTATGACAATCTACACATTATTGCTGTAATGATTACAAATCCTTTTCATTTGATTGGAAAAAGCTTCCTTTAAATTATGATATGAAAGATAAACTTTAATAACACCCTCAAAAAATAAAAAATACAAATGATAATCTTCAAAATTTAATAAAATAATACTTTAATTAACCACAAACTAAATTGAAATTAACAAAAACTCCAATTAATCAAATTCCAAAATTCAAATTAAATTAAACTAAATACTCCAATTAATTAAATTCCAATAATACTTTATTCCCAATTGAACTAAGTAATCATATTCCATGGGATATCTCATAAGAGTATTGATGAGGATATAAGTGGTTGATAATAAACATTCTAGTAAATTGTAAATATTTAAAATATATATGCCAAAAGGATCCAAGCTGCTATCAAACACATTTTTTTTTATATTGTTCACCAGACAGGATGGAGTATCTCATAAAGTATCGATGTTGATATCATCAACTGATAAGATGATAAATAAATATTCTGGTGGTTTTTTATTAATTTAGTGTAAATATTCGGGTCCATGCGGCCTCGCCTAGGCGTTCTTGATGTCTGCTATATCTTCCATCGATCCTTATGAGGAAGCCGAGGGAGTTGAATATGAGATCGAGTAATGGAATTTTCAGTGCTCGCAAGGCTGGACCAGCCAGAGAACGCATGGGAGGGTTGGGTTTGCCGGTTACTCGTGGCTCGCTTTTCTTCGTTTTATTTCTGCTGTGTTGTTCTGTTCGCCACACACAATCAAACATTTCTACTCTTAGCATCTTGGCACATCAAACATACATTTCTACTATTACCAGCATTTCGTCACCCAGCAGCATCTTATCACATCAATCATTTCAGCATCTTATCACATCAAACATTTCTACTCTTCGCCACCCAGCATCTTGGCACATCAGCATTCGTGGGTACAAAATAATTGCGGAAAGCATCTCAGAAATTGGTGCGCTGTCATCCAAAGCTAAAGGAGACCTTGCAAATATTCGGAAAAGAGCGCTATATAACGATGCCCTTGGCTTCCAGATCCATCTCCAGTAGTATTATCGTATTTGCTTGCCTTCACATTCCCCTAGTTCAGGCGTGAGAATGGCTTCCGCTGTGCAATGTGCCGCAGTCAGCAGCCGCCGCGAGCTTGAGGACGTGTTCCGCAAGTTCGACACCAACGGCGACGGCAAAATATCCAAGTCGGAACTGAGTGCTCTGATTTCGGAGGCGGAGATTGAAGGGGTGATGAAGGAGGTGGACTCCAATAAAGACGGTTTCATCAACTTCGACGAGTTGGTGGAGGCCAACTCCAAGAACCTCAACGCCGCCCGTCTCATGCGAAACTCCGCTTCCGCTGTGCAATGTTCGGCCCTGCCCGGCCGCTTGGAGCTGGAGGACGTGTTCCGCAAGTTCGACACCAACGGCGACGGCAAAATATCGAAATCTGAACTGAGCGCCATCCTCAAGTGCAGCTGTAGTGAGGAGGAGATTGATGGTGTGATGAAGGACGTGGACTCCAACAAAGACTGCTTCATCAGCTTCGACGAGTTCGTGGCCGCCAACAGCAACGGTCTCAATGCCGCCCGTCTCATGCTAGGCTTGGCTTCAGCTAATTGATTGTCACGCCGCGCCATCTAATTAATAAATAAATAAATACCCCCTACGTCAGCTCTCAGCGCTTAACTCTATCATTATATGAGGGCTTAATGCATGTACTCTTTCTTTCTCCTATCCTACTACAGTCTTGTCTTCATGCGATCCACTATCATAATCCTTTTACTTACATTGTTGTTTGAGATTGACAAAATATCAATGATTGTACGACTCCAAATTCAAATTTTATTTGAATTATTACAAATTTCGTATGAATTAGTAAAACACATAAATTCAAATTTTATATAACTTAATAAAATTAGCATGTAGAATCTAATATCTTAGTTACTGAAGTAATATCTTAGCTAACCAAGGGACAATTACTTATAATAATGATTTTTTTTCTTTAGGGACATGTTTGGTTTATGAAGGAGACACTTTCTTAATGGCTTTAGAAAATGGGATTTTTCTTTCCTTATGAACATTCTTTATCTTTTCTTTTTTAACCAACCAGCTATGTAATGTAAAATTTCTATTTGCAAGAAACAAAAATTGAAATGAGAATAGCTCAATGTATACAAGGTTGAAAGTTATCATTTCTAGGTAGATGCAGAAAAGATTTTACTTTTTATATAATCTCATAAGGCCAAAAAATGCACACAAAAACACGCATCATAAAGCAATTTTAAAAACTCTAAAAAGCAGCTATAAATGCAAATTTCAAAGCTAAGAAAATCTCTATACTTTAAATTTTCATGAGAGTGAATAAAACATGAGAACACTTATAAAGCTAAGAAAAGCCCTATAATTTAAATTTTCATGCTATTGAATGAGGCAACAAAACACATATATAATACTATGAAAAGAATTACAGTTTTTTGTCTTTAAAGGGAGTGCTGGAAATGCATACATAGTTATGGAAGAAAAACATCTATCATAATATAATTTAAAAAGTCAAAAAAAGCCTTGTAAATGCAAGTTTCAAAAATTGCAAAAAAAATTGAAAAACACATCCAGGACATACTTTGAAATTGCATACAAGTAAATGAAGGATGAAAATGTATATACAAAACCATGAAAAACATAGCACTCTACAAAAGCATAAGGGCTTGAATTACATATAAAACTATGAAAAAAATTGCATTTTACATATTTGAGATGAAGCCTTGAAATGCATTATCAAAGGAAAGTTGTAAATATGATAAAATTGTTAACCATAATTCTTAAAAATAAACCTATGTCTAGCAAATTTTGTTCTGAGTTATCACAACTAGGGCAGCAAATTTATAGATATTTATAGATATAGTGGGTGATCATTCAACAAATTATTAGGGACATAGTAAGATAATGGATAATGAAATTAGAAATATGTGGGCTATATAATAATTTCTTCATTGTTCCTATGAATATATGAGATTCCAATGAGAGTTCAACTCATAGATTGAGAATAATTTATTTTTGTTGATTAATTTTGTTTATGGTAGATTTAACATGGTATGAGAGCTATAG
The DNA here is from genome assembly GCA_000404065.3 of Pinus taeda. Classification (NCBI taxonomy): domain Eukaryota; kingdom Viridiplantae; phylum Streptophyta; class Pinopsida; order Pinales; family Pinaceae; genus Pinus; species Pinus taeda. The sequence continues at coordinate 28,753 of APFE030644800.1, read as the reverse complement.
TATAGGTTAAGAGAATTGATTTATATGTAAAGTGTGTGTTGTTGGGAGTAGGTTTCAAAAGCTTGTGAAAGTCATTTGCAAGAGTTTTCATAATTTTGTGAAGTATGTGCATATTCAAGTTATTGGTGGGAGTGCTCAAAGCAATGGCTAACTATATGAATATTTCTCAACCACAATGTTTAAAGGTAAGAACTTTGGTTTTTGGAGCATTAAGATGAAAACATTGTTTCTCTCACAAGATTTGAAGGATTTCGTAGAGAATGGATATAGAGAACCAGATGCTCACGCACTTGGAAGCTGGACTCAAGACCAAAGAAAGTAGCTAAAGGAAAATAGTAAGAAAGATTCAAAGGCTCTTCCTAATAATCAATGTATGTTTCTATTTTTTTTAGACTAGTTAGAGTAACAAAATCAAAGCACGCATGAGATGATTTGTATCAAGCATGCCAAGGAAGTGATAAGGTAAAAATTGTTAATTTGGAGTCATTAAGAAGAGAATTTAAAACCTTGTGCATGAAAAATCTGAATTTATTCAAGATTTTCCCTTGTACATGCAAAAATATGAATTTATTCAAGATTTTGCCTTGTGCATGCAAAAATATTAATTTATTCAAGATTTTCTGACTAGAGTTATGGGTATAGTGAATGAAATTAGGTCTTATGGAGAAGATTTAAGAGATGAAAAATTTGTTAAGAAGGTTTTAAGAAGTTTGGGTGCAAAATTTGATGGGGTTGTTGTTGCTATTGATGAGGCTAAAGATCTAACTCACTTGTCTTTGAATGACAAAGCTTTTCAAGAAAGTGGAAATATTTTGAAAGACAAAAATGGTTCCTCTTATGAGTAAAGCTATAACACTTTTGGAAGAGGAAGAGGAAGAAGACAAAAGATTTTTTTCTTCATACAACAAAGGAAGAGGTAACGATGAGAGTGATTGAGGTAAAAGATTTAATAAATCCCAAGTTCAGTAATTTTATTGTAAAAGATTTGGCCATTATGAAAGAAATTATTGGAGAAAACAAACACAAGAAGCTAATTTTTCTGAAGAAAAAGAAGAGGTTGGCACTTTATTCTTGGCTTCCCATTCAAATAATAATGTTTCCAAAGAGGTGTGGCTTATACATAGTGGTTGCAGCAATCCATGATACGAAACAATGATGGCTTTGTAGAGATAGATGATTCTACAAAATCTGGTGTACTATTAGGAGATAACAAGCTAGTTGAAGCTAAAGGTAAGCGAACAATTGTTGTTAACACAAAAAGAAGAAAACCAAAGCCCATTAATGATGTTTTATATGTTACTCGTCTAGCACATAATTTGTTGACTTTGGTGCTCCTCCTTAAAAAGGGATATTTAATTGTTTTCAAGGACAAGCAATGCATAATCTATGATAACATCATTGTAAAATTATTGCTAAGACTAATATGTTGAAAAACAAAATTTTTGCTTTCAGTCTCCCTTGTGAAGCAAGTACAACATTAAATGTTGCTTATGATGATAGTTCCTTGCTATGGCACATAAGGTAAGGACATTTGAATATGAAATGTTTGAAATTGTTATATAACAAGCAAATGGTCAAAGTGTTACCACTTGTTGGTAAGCAACATAGAGATTCATTTCGATTAGGAAAACCATGAAGAGAAAGTAAACCATTGGAATATATGTGGTCCTATGCAAACCTTGTCTCTCAACAAAGATAAGTATTTCATTATTTTTGTGGATGATTTTAGTAGAAGAACATGGGTATATTTCATTAAAGAAAAATATGATGCATTTGTCATATTTCAACAATTTAAAGTTCTTATGGAAAAGCAAAGTGGTTATTGTCCAAAAACATTACCAACAGATAGAGGGGGAGAATTCACTTGTAATAAGTTTATTCATATTGTAAAATGAATGGCATTCAAAGGAAATTGAGAGCTAGTTACACTACACAATATAATGGCATTTCTCTTTGTAAGAATAGAACAATTGTTGAGATGACTAGGAGCATGATGAAAGGTAAAAACTTTCCAAACCTTTTTTGGGCTTAAAGTGTAGCTACATATGTTCATTTTCTTAATAAATGCCCAACAATAAGTGTGCAAAATATTACCCCTTATGAAGCATGGTGTAGAAGAAAACCCAATATTTCTCATTCAAGAGTCTTTGGTTGCATTACCAATGCTCCTGTTCGTGCTGAAAAGAGAAGAAAGCTTGATGATAGAAGTGTGAAAAGAATTTTTATTGGATATTGTGAGGAAACCAAAGGTTATAGATTACACAATTGAGAAACTGAAAAATTAATGATTAATCATGATGTGTTATTTGATGGGAAAGAAGAATGGAAGTGGAATCGTGATGTGCAACAACACACTCTAAGTATTGTTGTACAAGAAGATGAATATTTTTTCTGTAAAACCATCGATTAATCAAAATACTTGAGAGGGCACATCCACTCCATCATCTTCTCCTACTTCAAGTCTTGTTTCAAGTCCAAGTCCTCCTCCAAAATGGACGAAATCTTTAAATGAAATTTATGGTTATACTAATTTTGCTTTCATGTCTCGTGTTAAAGCAGAACCAAGATGTTTTGAAGATGTTGTAAAGGACTTAGTTTGGTGCAAAGCAATGGATGAAGAGATGGCAGCAATTAAAAAGAATGCAACATGGGAGCTTGTGGATCATCCTACTAAAGAAGAAGTCGTTGGGGTGAAATGGTTGTATAAAACGAAGTATGAAGCTAATGGATCAATACAAAGGCACAAAGCAAGGTTAGTAGCAAAGGGATATGCTCAACAACCAGGTGTTGACTATAGTGAAACATATGCTCATGTTGCAAGATTTGATACAATAAGAATTGTTTTGGCATTGGCAGCACAATATAAATGGTCAGTTTATCATTTTCATGTTAAATCGCCCTTTCTAAATGGCCAGTTGAAATAAGATGCATATGTTCACAAGCCCGAAGGATATGAAGACGCAGAAAATGAAAGCAAAGTCTACAAACTGAAAAGGGATCTTTATGGGCCTAAACAAGCTTCAAGAGCATGGTATAGTAGAATTGAGACTTATTTTTGAAAAGGGGGTTTAATAGAAGTGAAAATGAACACACATTATATATCAGGTTAAATGGTAATGATATAATAATTGTGTGCTTATATGTAGATGACTTTATATACACATTTTCAAGTAATTTGTTAGTGGAAGAGTTCCGGGAGGCTATGATAACTGAATTTGAAATGACTGATTTGGATTTTCTCCATTATTTTCTTGGCATAGAGGTGACACACATGAGTGATGGAATTTTTATTTTACAAGAAAAATATGTTTCAAAAGATAGTGACTCGGCTAGATCTTTTGATGATAGAAAAAGAACTTCAGGTTATGTATTCAGCCTTAGATGAGGTGCAGTATTATGATGTTCAAAGAAGCAACCAACTATTTCATTGTCTTCTACAGAGGCATAGTATATTGCAGCACCAACAGCAACATGTGAACCAATTTGGTTGAAGAAAGTATTGTTAGATATAAAACAAGAACCAAAATATGCCACAACTATTTACTGTGATAACTTCTCTACCATTTCCATAACTAAAAATCCAGTGCTTCATAATCGTACCAAACACATTGATTTCAAATATCATTTCATAAGAGACTATGTGGCCAAAAGGAGAAATTCAAATGAAGTTTTGTACAACAAATGAAGAGCTTGCAAAAATGTTTACCAAAGCACTACCTAAAGAGAAGTTTGAATACTTAAGAGACATGCTTGGAATCACCTCATTAAACTTAAAGGGGGAGTGTTGACAATAATGCTTAAAATAAAGCTATGTAATTGATGACAAATTAGCCAGCAGATTTTCTGTTCTCATTTATCAGAATTAGGGTGCCAAATTTATAGATGCAGTGAGTGATCATTCAACAAATTATTGGGTACATTAGATTAGTCACATAATGGATAATGAAATTAGAAATATGTGGGCTATATAATAATGTATTCATTACTCCTATGAAGATATGAGATTCCAATGAGAGTTGAATTCATAGATTAAGAATAAGACTTCTCTTATGTTTGTTCATTAGTTTTTTTTTATGTTTTCATATGTATTCTCTCGGTAGATTTAACAAAAATTTCCTTTTTCAATTTTGGAAAAAAGAGGCTAAATTTTTCATGCCAACACCAAGCACAACAAGATTAAAACTTCATTCTCAATCTTGCATGTGGGTTGCAGTCTAAGTCTTTATCTTTCAGCAATTCAATAAAATGAAACATAAATTACTTCTCAATAAATATGAACTTTCATCCTTGAATATATGGAAAACCCCTAGAAATGTAGGGCCAATACCATGCATTATCAAAACCATAATTCACTTCATATAACACTTGTTCATATGACATTTGTTTCTAAGTTGATCAGCTTAATTAAAAGGAAAAAAGGCATCACTACCTTGGATATAAATTCCAACCTTTGTTTTGTGTATACTACTATGACCAATTCCCTAATAATTGTTGATAATTAAATTAAAATCCTAAAATCCCCATTCCAAAATTCCAAAATAGAGACTTCAACAACAAAATGGGTTCCCATTGCCCATTCATGTGCAACTAAGGATGGAAGGAAGTGTATGTTTTATTTAGTTTACAAAGAGATAACTTACCACAATTTTCTAATCTAATCGTTCATGACAACACAACATAAAGTTGCTTTCCAAAGTAACATAAAATACATACTACCTTAAATGGCATATGCTATTTAATTTCAATAATGAAATGCAAGACAAGTGTTACTTGAAACCATCATAGTATGAAATCCTCAAACTATGCTTAAAAACAAAGAACAAACAAACATACTCAAGTCACTTGCACATTTTAAAAAATTCTTCATTGTCCCACCGTCTCACTCTATCACATAATGCTAGAAAAACCATGTCAAAATACCTTCATTGAAAAACCTACAACATTAACTATAGTGTATTTAATAAAATATCCTAGTGCACCCATCAAGTTCCAAATTTATACCTAAATTAATTCATATAATCACCACTCCTTTGATTTCAATTTCAACACTATATAAGGGGACAACTTATTGGTTCTCATATTCCCAAATAAGCCACATAAACTCCAATATGAAACATCTATACATAAGTCTACTATTTACTATCTCAAACAACCTAATTAGAAGCTCTATACCTAAGTAGTTGATTTAGTTATGATTTAAGTTCCATTGAAATAATGTGTTTTCCATTATCAAATCTGGACTGTGAGAGAGGGGTACAATTCTTGGAATTTCTCCTTCCCCAAAAGTACTCCCATCTTATATTACCCCATATCTTATATCTTATATGTTTATGTTGCTTTTTTTCTCTCTATCATTTCCATTTATTTTATTTTATTTTAGACTACAATTTTTGCAGTGATATTAGTTGCATCTCCTTTATACTGATAGAAACCTATATTATGGACAATAGGCCATACATCTATGTTTTAACAAAAGAAGGTATAATTGGGGCATTTTTCCAACTAAGCATCCAATGTTCACAATTGGCCATTTTCCTATGTCAACAAGAATTTTTCTTGTAGCTTTTGGCATGAAGAAGCTTGATAATTATATGATACTTACCATACTTTCTAAACATGGTGAAACATATTTTGTCTTTGTTTTTTCTTTTTCTTTTGTACTATAATAATGAACATTTTACAATTGCTTATAGAATGCCTTTTTTTGAATCATTTCGTGAATATCTAATTTAAAGTGGGATACAGTGTTGCACATTAGCTTCATATACTCATATGCCAAGAGTACGTCCCTTTTGTTACAAAAATCAAGTCCTAAGAACTAGTGAAACAAAAGTAAAAGTGAAAAAGGATAAAAAAAACCCAAGAAATAGTCCTTTACTTTGAATGATGAAAAAGGAGTGACATGTAAAGGAAATAAGGCTTCTCAAGATTCTAGGTTGTTTGGACATGATGACCATGTAGAATAACATCCTTGGAAGAAAGGGGTAAGAAAAAATTTAAGTACACTAATTTATATTATAGTTTAGAAACCTTGGAGAATCTTACTAATATCTAATACACAAATTTTAAAATGTTTAGCTATATGTTTGTAGAAATACTCAAATCTATGATGATTTTATATATTCTCTATATAATTTTGGTGGTTTTTAAGTTAAATTATTTCTATCCTATAAAATTTGGGAGGATATTTTATTAAAAATGGAAATTGATCATTCTCCTCCTTCTCATTCTTCTTCTTAGTCTTGATCCATTTCTCTTCATATGTACATATTCATAGAAGGGTCTAGTTAATGTCACATAAATTTTATATATTTTTTCTCATTTCATTGGTCTTTCAACAAATATTTAAAGGTTTTTTCATGATTGGTATGACCTATATTTTCATGTCTTGTTTTTTACTCCTTCCCTCTCTAAAACTTTTATTTTCTTCCTTTTCCCTTAATATCGTTCTATTTCAACTTTCTCGTGCATTCCCCTTAATAATAATTTCCCCACACTATTTGTTTGTGTTCTTAGCAATGTGGGGGAGATACCTTGATAAAATATGAGATAGATGGCTCAACTCACAAAATTATTTGTTGAAAGTAGCAACAAGAAATGTTGAATATAGAAGTGCTAAAATTAGCATTTTATAAATAACATTTCGGGATACATTCCAATTTTAGTTAGTTTCTGAACTAAAATTGAGAATTAAAATTCGAATTTGATCTCAGCAGTTGTTTGAAAAATAATTAGTTAATTCATCTTGAGTTAATTATTTGGAGAAAATCAAACATGAAGTCTATGTGAAGACACGCAAGAGTTATCCCTTTGATTGAGGAAGTTATCCCTTAATTAAGGAGATCATGATGAGTTGTACTTTGAGTTGTAATTAGTTAGCTCGATTAACTGAGTTAATTCTAGTTGGATAAGTTCCAATAGTTTGTGGAACTGATTGTGAGTTCATTTAGGTAATGCATGCATGCATGTAACTAGTGTACTTCAAATAACTAAATATTCTCTCATAAATAACTCATGCATGCCAGTTCAGTCAGAGACCCAATTGAGATCAGAGGATGGGATAGTGTACTATCAGTTCGAGGAATATTCCCTTGAGGATATCTCTTGTACGCAGAAGGAATTCATTCATTGAGGATTGCGCAATTATTTTCTGAGTTTGGCGAGTTGTGTGAGAGGTGAATTCACACAGGTGGTAGCCAGAGGACCTACGAGAAACTATGCAAGGAAATAGGAGGCTTGGAGGACTGAAGGAAGGCATATGTTGTGTCTATTTAGTCTATGAGCAGCATTGAGGGATTGTATTGAGAACTAGATAGCTTGTGAGATAAATCTTTGTGTAATTCTAAGATATTTCAACTTGTATGATAATAAAAAGATCAGGGTTTTTAGCTAAGGCTTTCCGAAGAGTATTCTTTTGTGTTCATGTGTGATTGATTTCTTCTTCATCTATTATATGTGTTCTATTATTATGTGCGATTGATTTCTTCTTCATCCTTGGATCATGGTAGTATTAAATACCTTTTAGAACAACTATTATCTTTAGAAGAACAAAATGTTTTTGTCACAAATATGTTGGGTTATGACTTTGACATCATCTATAGAAAATGAAGCAAAGATTTTGTTGTAGATGCACTCTCAAGAAAGTGATGAGGATGTGGAAGCATTTTTTTGTGTTATTTCTAATTATCCACACAAATGGGATAAATGAAGCAAGGGATGAATGGAAGAAGAACGAAGAAGTATGGCCACTTATTCAAGTATTGCAAAAGATCCCAATTTCAAACAATATTGCCAAGAATTGAAGTGGAAGAAAATCATATATTGGAACCTGGAGCAGTCACAGAAACAAGAACCCAATAGCTACGAAATCAATCAATTTCAGAGTATCTCATCAAGTGGAATAACTTACCCGTTGAAGATTCCACATGGGAGGACAAGAATTTTATACACAAGCATCAAGAACTACTCAAGCGTTGAGGACAACGCTTTTTGGAGAGGGGCATGTTAGGCCCCTATACTACTAGTGTAACCCCTTATTGTTATTTGTACAGCCCACTTATTATATTGATGTACCCATGTAGTGCCCATATTATTACTATTGTGTCCCATAGAAGCCCACTATTGTTATTATTGTGCCCTTACTTTATTATTGTTATGTTGGCTCTAATTATATTATGACCCCTTAGACTCCTATATATAGAAAGGAGGTCTTTGAATTTGTATCATCCAATAATTGTTCATTTTTGTAATGTAAAGGAGGTTTCCCCCTCAAAGAGGCTAAATTCTAAGGCGTTCAACTATATTTTCTATCTTTTTGTGAGCTGGTTTCATAACAAACTCTCATTGGAATCTCATATCTTCATAGGAGCAATGAATACATTATTACATAGCCCACATATTTCTAATTTCGTTATCCATTATGTGACTAATCTACTGTACCTAATAATCTGTTGAATGATCACTCACTACATCTATAAATTTTCTGCCCTAATTTTGATAACTCAGAACACAAAATTTGCTCGCTAATTTGTTAACAATTACATAGCTTTATTTTAAGAATTATCCTCAACACTCCCCCTTAATGCTTAATGAGGTGATTCTAAGCATATCCCTTAAGTATTCGAACTTCCCTTTAGGTAGTGCTTTGGTAAATATATCTGCAAGTTGGTCATTTGTTGTACAAAACATTATTTGAATTTCTCCTTTTGCCACATAGTCTCTTATGAAATGATATTTGATATCAAAGTGTTTGGTGTGGTTATGAGACACTTGATTTTTAGTTATGAAATGGTAGACAAGTTATCACACTAAATGGTTATGGCATATTTTGGTTCTTGTTTTAGATCTAACAATACTTTCTTCAACCAAATTTCTTCACATGTTGCTCTTGCTACTGCGATATGCTCTGCCTCTCTAGAAGACAATGAAATAGTTGGTTGTTTCTTTGAACATCATAATACTGCACTTGATCCAAGGCTGAATACATAACCTGAAGTGCTTTTTCTATCATCAAAATATCGAGCCCAGTAACTATATGTATAACCAACGAAACCAAAATTATTTGATGAAGTATACCGAATTCCATAATTTCTTGTTCCAGAGACATACCTCAAAATTCTTTTTGCTACTCCAAAATGAATCTTAATTGGACTTTGCAAAAATCTTGAAATCAAGCCTACCGCATGCATACTATCAGGCCTAGTGGTAGTAATATTCAAAAGACTTCCTATGAGACTCCTATAGGACTGAGCATCTACCTATTCACCTCCATCTTCTACAGAAAGTTTTTCATTTGTATTCATGGGTGTGCTCATTGGTTTACAATTTCCTATTTTCCATTTTTTAAGAATATTTGAAACATATTTTTCTTGTGAAATAAAAATTCCGTCACTCATCTGTGTCACTTCTATGCCAAGAAAATAATGGAGCAAACCCAAATCTGTCATTTCAAATTCAGTCATCATAGCCTCCCTCAAATCTTCCACTAACAAATTACTTTGAGATGTGTATATCAAGTCATCTACATATAAGCACACAATTATTATATCATTACCATTTGACTTGATATATAATGTGTGTTCATTTTCACTTTTATTAAACCCCTTTTTCAAAAAATAGGTGACAATTCTACTGTACCATGCTCTTGGAGTTTGTTTAAGCCCATAAAGAGCCTTTTTCAGTTTGTAGACTTTGTGTTCATTTTCTATTTCTTCATATACTTGGGGTTCGTGAACATATAGATCTTCTTTCAACTCACCTTTTAGAAAGGTTGATTTAACATCAAACTGATAAACTAGCCATTTATATTGTGTTGTTAATGCCAAAATAGTTGTGATTGTATCAAATCTTGCAACAGGAGCATATGTTTCATTGTAGTCAATACCTCATTGTTGAGCATATCCCTTTGCTACTAACCTTGCTTTGTGCCTTTGTATTGATCCATCAATCACATGGTTTTATAAAACCATTTCACCCCAATGACTTCTTTTTCAGTATGAGGATCCACAAGCTCCCATGTTGCATTCTTTTTAATTGTTTCCATCACTCCATCCATTGATTTGCACCAAACTAAATGTTTTACTACATCTTCGAAACATCTTTGTTCTACTTCAATGTGATACATGAAAGAAAAATTAGTATAACCATAAATTTCATTTAAATATTTTGTCCTTTTTGGAGGAGGACTTGGACTTGAAACATGGCTTGAAGTAGCAGAAGATGATGGAGTGGATGTGGCCTCAGAAGTGTTTTGATTACTAGATGGATTTGTAGAATCAAAAGATTCATCTTCTTATACAACAATACTTGGAGTGTCTTGTTGCACATCACTATTCCACTGCCATTCTTCTTTCTCATCAAATAACACATCACCACTAATCATTACTTTTCCAGTTTCTCAATTGTACAATCTATAACCTTTGGTTTCCCCATAATATCTAATAAAAATGCATTTCACACTTTTATCATCATGCTTTCTTCTCTTTTCAGGAGGAACATGAGCATAGGCAATGCAACCAAAGACTCTTAAATGAGAAATATTAGGTTTTCCTCCACACCATGCTTCAGAAGGGGTAATATTTTGTACAATTCTTAGTCTAAGCAATAATTTTGTTTTGCATCATATTAGTCTAAGCAATAATTTTATTGTGATCATTTTTATCATAGATTATGCATTGATTGTCCTTGAAAGCAATTAAATATCCCTTTTCAAGGAGCTTCCCCACACTCAACAAATTATGTGGTAGAGGAGGAACATATAAAACATCATTAATGTGCTTTGGTTTTCCTTGTTTTGGTTCACACCAATTGTTCCCTTACCTTTAGCTTCAACTATCTTGTCATCTCCCAATAATACATGAGATTTTGTAGATTCATCTATCTCTACAAAGCCATCATTGTTTCCTGTCATGTGATTGGTGCAACCACTATCCATAAGCCACACCTGTTTGGAAACATTATTAGTTGAATGAGAAGCTAAGAATAAAGTGCCAACCTCTTCTTTTCTTTCACAAAAATTAGCTTGTTTTGTTTGTTCTTTCCAACATTTTCTTTCATAATGTCCAAATCTTTTACAATAAAAACACTGAACCTCGGATTTATTAAATATTTTACCTCCATCACTGTCATCATTACCTCTTCCTTTGTTGAATGCAGAAAAAAATATTCCTCGACCTCTGCCTCCCCACTCCTCTGTATGTTTGTCCTCTTCCTCTTCCTCTTCCAACACTGTTCTGGCTTTCCTCATTACATGAAGAACTTTTGTGTTTGAAAATACTTCCTCTTGCTTGAAAAGCTTGCTCAATAGATTTTTCAGAAGATCTATTGATTCTTTGCTCATGACATTGAAGAGACCCCAATAAATCATTCATAGACAACTACTTAGATCCTTAGACTCCTCAATAGCAACAACAACCCCATCAAATTTTGCACAAAATTCTTAAAATCTTTTCAACAATTTTTTTATATTTTAAATCTTCTCCATAAGACTTAATTTCATTCACTATACCTATAACTGTAGTGAGAAAATCATGAATGAGTTCAGAGTTTTACATGCACAAGGTTTAATAGTGCAACTTAACAATTTTTACCTTATTAGTTCCTTGATATTCTTTCTCCAAATCATCCCATGCCTCCTTTGATTTTGTTACTCTTGTTAAACAGACATGGACAGCCAAAAAAATAGGAAAGATAAAGCATGCGATGCGATTTTTATTAACAATCTGATATACATTTATAGTACATTTGGTGACCGTTGGGATTCACATCCCAAGGTCTCTTGGACTGCTTTGTCCATTCGGCTTCCACGCTAACCCTTTAGGATTAGGTGTCCAACATTCCCCCCCTTAATCCGAAGGGTTATGTATGAGTCCAAGAAAAGAGCTGTAATACAAAATGTGCAATAATGCATGGCAGCACTAGGCTGAATGTGCTCTATGAAATGTTGGTAAAAAAGGGCGGTGGCTTAAGGATAGCCACCAACACTGGAACGCTTAGTGCAGTTCCCGAAACTCTTCCAAACTTGCAAGAAGCTGTAAGTCTTCTGCTAGAGGAAGTGA
>APFE030644800.1:0-16033 GCA_000404065.3 Pinus taeda | reverse complement strand
AGGTTGTGGCTCAGGCTCGCTTAATGTGGCTTTGAAACTTGTAGATGACCATCATTTCCCCCCTGTCAGATACAAGGTGAGATGATGGAGAAAACTCAGCTGCAAGACTTTTCAATACTCTAGAACAAGTTCTGATATGTGTTTGGAATATCTTCTTGGCTGTTGATGCCTATTGCCAAGAAGCGATCCATCCAAAATGAATCCTTGTTCTTGCAGGATGTTTGTTTCTGAAGCATCTATGTGAAGAATGACTGGTTTTATGACAATGCTTACATGGATGAAGATCAAAACAATGATCTTTCAAATGGCCAACTCGGTCACAGTGTTGGCATTTCACGATCTGTTGTTGTTGTTGCTGTTGTGGAAGAGGAGCAGAGTCTGAAACAGCTGAAGCTGAACTGTCATGAGGAGCAAGTGAACTGTCATTAATGAAACCAACACTTTGAAACTCAATGGGTTTTGAGTAGTTTGGAATATGAAAGGACAAGTCCTTGTCATATCCAAGACCAGTTCTGTGCTTGTTGTGGACAAGCTGTTCCCAAGGTCTGATGATGGGCTTGGGAAGTGCAGACTTAGTTTCTGCATCTGCATGTACAACTGCTGCTTTATTTGAATGAACAGGAACATTATTGACTTGCTGTTTATGGGAGTCTGTTTCAATCTTCTGAACAGAAACAGGTTCAGAATGATGACTCCATTGTTGTAGTTCTTCTTGCTGCAGCTTTGTCTCAAGCTGCAAAAACTCAATATTTTCATGTGCAGTTTGCAGAGAGGTTTGGATGTCAAAGAGAATTTCTTTGTTAACTTTGACCATCTCATCAACAGTGGAATGAATTAGGATATTCAATAACTTTAATGCATCTTCAAGTCTGGCCATTTTTCTTCAAAAACACAACTGAGGCAATAGCAACAGAAAAATAATATTGTACTCTTACTACAAGATCTAAAAAAAAAATGTGAAGATGAGCGCTGTCCTCAACTTCAAACTTCAGAGCATATGGCTGCTATGGGAGTCATGCAAAATCTCTACAAGAAACTGCTCCAAAATCTCTACAAGAAACTGCTCCTAGAATGACTGCCAAAAATGTCTTCAAAATTTCTTCAAATTCACTTCATAACGCTGATCAAGGATCCACCAAAGTCTATTCCAAACCTCTTCATAAACTTCTCTATGGATTCTTCAAAAATCACTTCACTCACAGGTTGTTTCAAATTGTTCCATGGACAACACCAAATCTGCTTCGAGGTAGCTTCAATACTGCTCTCAGAACTTATACATGTGTTTGACTAAATGTGACTGTGTTCAAAAATCGGTTTTGATGTGGATTAATCAAAGGGTGAGCATAGTAACAATGATCATTATCAATAAAAGGCCATGCATATGCATCATCCAAGTTTACTTATCAATTTATCATTGCTCAAAACACTTCATCAAAGTCAGCAAAGTCACAGAAAATGTCATCTAAAATTCTCAAGGATCAATCAACCTTTATGGGATAACATAAGACATTAACCCAAAATTTCTATATGAGATGTCATTTTGTATGACAAACACACCATTTCTAACCTGAATGACTGTAGCTGAAAAGACCATTACCTAGATCTTTTGTAGCCTTTCTTAGATTGGTGGTCAGGATGCATTATGTTACTTTTTTTCGTAAGGTGGAGACCAAAAAATGTAATTGGATGTTACATGGAACTCGTGACTAGATATACATAGTACTATTAATCTGAGTCTGGATTCTGCCCTATCACAAAGCGGCCAAAAATGTCACCACAAACTCCGATTTTTAGCTTCAGAATTCATGAGATTTCTTCATGCTGAAATGCTCACAGTAGGTCACACGAAAATCAATATGGCCACAAAAATTATTCACAGACGTCTCGCATAGAATAGTGCATAAATCAAGCTCCAAATGTAATGTGGATTAGGCCGCGGAGCTGGCCTTTTTCTCAACCAAGATAGCCTCAGGAAGCCATTTGAAGTTGCCTCAAGCCAAAAAGACATATCATATTAGACCTTAAATTCAGCCTTAACCCAATTCGGATTAGCCTCAGACGCACCCACAAAATTTGCCTCAGATGATATGCACATATCTATCTCAGAGGAAAGGCCGACTGGACTCAACAAACGTAGCGAAACCCTTTGAAGAATACAAACAAAGAAAACCCCACACAAAACCTTCAGATCTTCGATCTCCTTCACAAGCTATGCAAGACTATCCAGGGGCACAGAGATACTTCAAGGATTAGATTCTAAGTGATTTCATGACCAGTCAACAGATGTTTTCTTCATTTTGAACGAAAAAGAACACTCATATACAAGCTGCAACTAGCAGCAATCTTAGAATCTGTGATAGAAAATAGAACTCGGACCTGAACTGTAGGAGGTGATGCCTTCCATGGCAGTGTCAATGTTTTGGTCAACCCACAAGATGGACGCAACCGGTGGAGTGATACAAATATGAACGTGGGTGGCCCAGAATCACCGCAACTGAACCTCAGATCTCTTGTTCACAGACAAGAACATGCGGCCAACATCACAGGATGCCCTTTCATAAATTCTCAGAACCTTAATCAACTCAAAAAATCCCCAACAAAGGTAATGGGAGAACCCATTGAAAACTGAGTGTGAGGCAAAGCCAATATTCAGCGGCAATAGGCTTTCGTCGTTGCAACAGAAAGGACTGGTGACCGAAAGGGGAAAACCTTAACTGAAAGGGGATTTACGGTGTTAAGTTTACGGCTTAAGAACAAGCATTGGTTGCAACCGGATAAAGAAATCCACTAAATACAAGTTGGGAAGCGGGTTCTGAAGTAAGGATGAGAGAACGTGAAGGACATAAATACAACTATGTTACCGAGCATAAGATGTATTCCAGCCAGTGCCCTTTACTTTGATCAATCTATAAGCTCTGGGACAGGCTCTGCCGTTGGTGCTTTGACAATATCTACCTAAGTAACTCTTGCTTCTCGTGCCTTTACCTTCATCAAGGTCCGCTGGAACAAGCTTTTGATGGAATATGCATAAAGTCGGAACAGGCTGGCATGTGCGTTGCTCTTTGAGTCAAAATGCTCCGATTAATCTCCCTACTGCTCGATCTTTACTCCGTGTTGATTCAAAATCCTCCCATACCCATGTCAGAAGCAATCATCGCTTCAACACAGCATTCCTTCAGGCGTTCAGCGTAACAGAGCGCAGGTAATGAGGGTAGGCAGCGCTATTCAAGGCAGCATTCAAACGTTCACCAGAAAGCGGATAATGAAAACGCAGATACAACGTTTCAATGTCAGAAGGCAGCGCAACGTTGGAAGGACAGAGGCAGTGGTCAGAACAGTTGCTCAGGGAATAACAGGCCACACATCATGGCTCTGATACCATGTTAAACAGACATGGACAGCCAAAACAATAGGAAAGATAAAGCATGCGATGCGATTTTTATTAACAATCTGATATACATTTATAGTACATTTGGTGACCGTTGGGATTCACATCCCAAGGTCTCTTGGACTGCTTTGTCCATTCGGCTTCCACGCTAACCCTTTAGGATTAGGTGTCCAACAACTCCAACTAGTCTAGCAAAAATAGAATCATGCACTGCTTATTGGATTAGGAAGAGAGCCTTTGAATCTTTCTTACTATTTTCCTTTAGGTGGTTTCTTTGATCTTGAGTCGAGCCAAGTGTGTGAGCATTCTGTATATCCATTCTCTAAGAAATCCCACAAATCTTGTGAGAGAAACAATGTTTTCATGTTAATGCTCCAAAAACCAAAGTTCTCACATTTAAACATTGGTATTTATGGCTAAGAAATATTCATATTGTTGGCAATTTCTCCTAAATGCTGAGCACTCCCACCAATAACTTGAATCTGCAGAGGCTTCACAAAATTATGAAAACTCTTGCAAATCACTTTCACAAACTTTCGAAACCAGGTGCCACCATCACAGGCTTGTCCCTAATAATTTTCTCACACTGTAATTTGTCAGCAATTACGTAGCTTAATTTTTAAGCATTATCCTCAACAATTTTGAGCCCAATTGAAATCAAATTTACAACTTTCCTGTTAGAAATGTTTGATGTGATAAGATGCGAATAGAACACAGCACTGAAAATTCCATTCCTCGATCTCATCTTCAACTTCCTCGCCTTCATCGTAAGGATGGATGGAAGATATAGCAGACAACAAGAACGCCTAGGCGAGGTGGCAGGGACCCAAATATTTACAATAAATTAACAAAAAATTTCTATTTATAAGTTTGTCTCATGGCACATACCCTTCTAGATTCCTATCTATTCAAATACAATACATGAATTCTAGAATACCATAGATGACACTTTAGTTCGTAATTCTCACCTCTTTACAAAGTTATGCTCATTCTGAGTATTCACCTAGGTGTGAAAGTATATATTTCACAAAAATGAAGAGATTGCATGTTTTCTGGGACAGGTAAATATTCATTTCAAATTCTTGACTAAATGAAACACACTCCTAAACTTTCACACTTACTTTATCTAGCTCATTCACATGCTTGTGGCACTCAAGTGTGAGCATGCCTTGCATAAGGATTTGACTACTAGCTGTTTTTTTTATCTTCACACTTGTTACATGGTTGAGAAATCTATTCACCACCTTCTTTATTTTATTTTCACTAATATAAGCATTGGGAGTGATTAAATTTTATTTTGAGCCAAAAATGTTCTTTGCAACTTTCTTTACGGATCTTCTTCCTCCATTCAACTCAATACTAAAAAAGTAAATAAAATTACAAGCATATCATAACAACATAAAGCTATTAAACAAAAAATCACAACAACAAAATGCACATAACTATATTAATTTTGATGTACTTGCTTCATTAATGAAACACAATGAAAATGCCAAAGCTAAATTTGTATTAAAAAAATTATAGTATGATTTTAAATAACATTTTTGCATGATTCAACAAGCTATACTTCACTTCATATCTAGTTCCATGCATCAGTGATCTTCCTACCCAACTATGCTCATAAATATCTCTTTCTTTTCCTCATATAATAATGCTTTTCTAAAAAAGATTTCCATCAGATCTTGCATAGTGTCAACTATCATTAATTTCCAACATTGTTGTACATGAAGTACATCAAGATTAAAAGTCTATTTAGCTAACCCAAAACTTCTATGATTAAGGAAAATGTGACTTTGACCTCGAAGATAAGTTTTTTCTTTAATCTTTCATGAGTGTTTATAATAATATACTACTTTTGATTGTATATTGGAAATTTAACTTATTAAACTTTGATATTCCCTCCCCACCAATAATATTCTCTTTAAAAAAACCAAAATTATGTGATATTGCAAGTAATCACACAAATTTGCAATTCTTAAAGGCTTTCAAACTCATATCTTTTCATGTGATTTTTCAACTCTCTTCATATCCATTTTAGTGCGAGCCTTGGATAACATATTTCCTAATCTTGCATGAGTGCTATATCTAACTAGAAAGTATGATCATAATGGTGCATCAATTTCAATCTTGGTTTTGTTTCCAACATAATGATATTTCTTTATAGTAGAAATCTATTTGTTATTAGCTATCACATACTGAAATACCCTATATTTTTATCATGTAAGAAAATGTGTTCATTCTTTTTTTAGACTTGAAGGGAGACATCAAGAGAATATTTCTTATGTAGTAAGATTTTACCTTAAAGATGAGTGTGAAATTTGTTTTATCAGATTCATAGAGGTATCAATGAGAAAAGTTGGTCATCATAGTTTCTAGGGGTTGGTTTCATAGTGTCACCACTACCAATGTGGAGAACTACAAAAATAAAAATGGGAGGAAACTTATCTTACATGTAGTGTCAATTGCATGTTCACTCTTATCATCAATTGGTTGACCACAATTTCAACTATAATTCATTGAAATCTACTCCAAACTGTGTATTTTGCATGAGAAGATACATGTAATTCATTAGAGTGGTTGGAAACAGAGATGATACCTTTATTTCTCCTTTTCTCATCCCTCTAGAAATTATCAATTTATTTTTATGTTTATAGGCTCAATTTATTGTTGTCTATTCCATTATATAATTTATGTGACTATGCTAACATAAATATTTATAGCCACATTACTCAAGTGACAAGTCTAATTAGAATATAGTTCAGTTGAAAAAGGATCCCATTTATTTTTTCACAAACATCTATATTTTCTCAAGATGCCTTTTCTCCAGGTACATATCACCTATGAATGGTAAGCCAATCTAATGCTTATGCAACTAGACAACCATGGCCAATAGTTATTTATATGAAACCAACAATTTATGTTGTTCAATATGCAGGTCCACAAATTCATGAATAGGAAGGCATTCCTTCAATATGCATACTAGCTAATAAAAAGTAGTGAAATGGTAATTGTTGTACATAATACTTAGCCCTTGAGACTAGTGATATTGAGATCATTCTCCTTCATTCTAATCAAACAGGTTATGAATCCTTCGATATTTGATATTAGCTTCACAAATAGCTCTCTTAGTATCCCATGACAAATCTAAGCTTTGATATCTACTTTCTTATAGCTAGAAACCATTCCAAACATGAAAGGCATTGGTCATGTTGTTTTCTTGAGATAATTTTTGGTTAGAAAACTATGCCAAGAACTAGTAATGTTTTTAAAAGAAAGGTTTTCATTCATTTGAGTTCTCTTGGATGGTTCCTTTCATATATATAATCAACATGCTAACTTCCAACTAAGGAGGATGAATAATAGGGTTTATTATGGTTGTAGAACAAAAGAGGAAAATATATAGCAATATTTATAGCATTCACTAAATACTTTGAGATCTGTTACTATAGAAAATTCAAATGGTTCTAAAATGAAGGAAAAACTTTAATCATATGAAATGTGAACAATAATATAAGGATTGATTTATAGATATCCTAAATGAAAAAAAATCTATCATAAATATTTGTGTATAACATTACTAGAAGATAGGGAAATTGATGCTCAATTTATCCACATAGAGATATCTCATATAACTTCAAATATTTGCACATATGAAAAGATAATATACAACTTACAAAGGAAAACTAATTAGGTCTTACCATGAATTAGTTAAAATATGGCATAACAAAAGGGTTAAATGATTAGATGGGAGTAGGAGAGACGTTCTTGGATGTGGTCAAATTTGAGAGAGCTAAAATATATGTATTTAAGTATAAACGAATAGAAATGAAGATTCCTTTATTAACACTGGATGAATAAATAAGAGAGGCAAAGAAAAAATAGTCCTTATTTTCTTCGAGACAAAGAATGGGGCTATTAATTGAACTTATTCATAGTGCTCAATTTGGGATGCCTATGCGTGAGCATCCCCTAATTTAGAAATGTTGGGTAAGGAATAGGAACAACTAGATGACATAAAAAGAGGATATGCTAAGGATAAAGTTTTTATAGTAGTAAAGATGGACCCTAGAGTAGGATGAAGTAAAATAGCCCACTTAAATGCATAGAGGCATGGCTAGAGAAGTTAAAATTATTTTTGGGAAACCTGTAAGTTTGAATGAGGTAGAAGGACTAATTGGGAGGATGATCATTGAATTATCCACTATTAAAAATGTTAAAGGATAAACTCTAAAATTATGGATGAATTTTGGTTGTGATGTGTGTGTAAAATCAACTATATCTAAAACACATTATAAAATCAGTACTCTTGATTTGATGGAACTATAAATGCAATTGTAGGGGCTATTTGACAAATAGTATATTATACCAAGTGTACCTCCATGTGGAACACTAGCTCCAGTTATAAAGAAAAGGGATTTCACCCTTAGGATGTGCATTATTATAGACTATTGAACAAAATGATGGTGGAAAATAAGTATCCATTACCTTACCTTGATTATTTGTTTTATCAATTAAAGGAAAACAAATCCTTTCCAAAAATCAACTCTTCATTAAAATATCATCAAGTGAGAATAAAATATTATGATATTTATAATTCAAAATTCAAAACAAGATATGGTCATTATGAATTTATAGTGATATCATTTGGTCTTACCAATACACCAAAAGCATTCATATGTTTTATGAATAGAATATTTAGGGAATACTAGAATAGGTTTATGTTGGTATTTATAGATGATATCATCATGTATTCTAAGTCTCAGGAAGAACAAAAAAGACATCTTGGATTGATTTTATAGGTGTTAAGAAAAGATCACTTAAATGCCAAGTTCATTAAATGCAATTTCTAACCAAGACAAATGTAGAGTATTTGGGATATATTATTTCACATCAAATAATCTCAATTTGTGTAGAAAAGATCAAGGGTATTATGAAGTGGCCTACTCTAAAGAATGTGATAGATGTAAGGTCATTTATGTGACTTGCAAGGCATTATTGAATATTCATTAAAGTATTTTAAAAACTTGGCCATCTTATATCTTCTTTGCAATGGAAACAAATAAAATTTTTTGTGGACTACTAAATGTGAAGTAATATTTCAATTATTGAATTTAGAGAAGAATCATCGGTGAAAATCACATAGAGATAACTTTGTCAACGTGTTTCGAACCAACCAGTGTGGTTCATCATCAAGACAAGTTGAATGAGCAGATCTTGCTATGAGGAATATTTTGACTAGTGCTCCAATTCTAAATATTATAGACAAAAATAAAGACTTCCCAATATGTACTCATTCTTGCAATGAAGGATTGGGTCGAGTCCTTATGCAAGATAATCATGTGATAAGATGCAAATAAAAAAAAATGAAAAAACATGATGAAAATTAAGTTTCACATGATTTCAAACTCACAAATATTGTGCATGCATTAAATATGTGATGTCACTATTTGATCAACCTCAGAAAAATGCTAGGCAAGGTAGATGATTATTATTTATTAGAGAGTATGATATTGAAAAAAAAGACTAAAGTGAAAGGAGAACATGCGAGTACATGCACTTATTCAAGGCATACAAATTATACTTTTAGTAGTTATTAACGCTTATGAATCTGATTTAAAGTCTAGAATAAAGGAAGATTTAAATGGGCATGAATATTTTCTACAAATAATGGAAGGTTTATAGTAAGAGCCATTCGAACAAAAATATGAGGGTTATGAGATGATTATAGAACAATTTATGGCTTATAAAGTCAAATTGTATATTCTAGACTTACTCAAATTAAAGAAAGAGAGTCTAGAAAAAATGGACAAACTACCATATTCCATATACATAGGCTACCAGAAAATTATCACTACAATAAGAACATGATATTTTTGGCCTAGAATGGAAATAGGAAATTACAAATTAAATTGCAAGATAAATTGAGTGCCAACAAGTTAAAGTTGAACATGTTATCACAATCTTATTAAATAGTTTTAAGGTGCTGATAGTTTGAGTATGAGTGTCAATATGTAAAAATAATATAAAAGCACTCACACATAGAATATCAACACCTATTGTAGATTTGTAAAATAAAATGTGTTGATAACTAGAGTATCAACACTAGTTTTAAATTTGGAAATGAAAACACCCACAACTATAGTATGAGTGGTTGTTTGAATTTTAAAGTTTTGTAGGTCAATATCAAAAGGCAATCACCAATTCCACGTCAACAAAGGGACAATTGGAGTATGAGTGGTCGTTTCAATTTTAAAGTTTTAGAGTTCAATATCAAAAGGAACTCACAGATTCCACGTGAGCGAAGCTAGCATTAGGTAAACAAATGGTGACATGTTGTGCCATGATTTCACATTGGATTATTTCGGCCGCTGGACTATAGTCATCATGGGTTAAGAGTTGTTCAATGTTAATCCATTAGATTATGTTATTCACCAAGGTTAATAGCTCAAACATAATGACACAAATGCATTATTCAAAGGGTAAATGTGTTAAAGAATGTTTCGTTTTCACTTAACAAAACTCTATTTTTTTTGGCAGTTTTTTAGTGCAAAGGACTGTAACTTTCGGAACGGATTGTGAACAAATGCAAACAAATTTGTGAAACTGGAAAGAGGTTTCTGTAGGGAAATGGGACCATTAACAAAAACATGTCTCATATTTTTCACAAATTTCATAGTTTGGATTATTTGCATCTCATTTTTTTAGATTAAAATATTAAATAATTTCTTGTTTTAGTCATCAAGTTTGGACATGATTTTCGAGAATTTGAAAAATAATGTATCAGAATAGAAGTAATAGATAAAACACCCATTAACAAAAACATATCTTGGTGTTTACACAGGTTTTATGGTTTGAGAGATACAAAGGAATATTTGGAGAGTATTTTCGAAGAATTCACTAGAATCAATTTTTTATGAATATTTAGAAAAATGCCTAATCTACTTTCAATTGAAGAGCCACCTCATCATATTTGACTTGGGAATTCATCATATTTGACTTGGGAATTAAATCAACAAGTGGGAAATCATTTTGAACAAATCATGACACAAAATGAGTTGACACAATTTTAAGAAGTGAAACCTACAAATAAAATATTATCTTTAGAATATGTGGCAACCCACATAGACCAGATTGGATGCACTCTGCTCACATTGTCTCTCAAAGAAGTTTCAGAACACAAAATTTTATTTAGGTATTAGATGGAACGAGGTCAAGATTAGGGATTTAACTCTATCTTTTATATTTTGTAAACTGTTTTTACTGAACATTTTCGATCTAGAGTTAAGTTATTCTTTTATATAGCTCAGTAAAAAGAAGAAAGGGTTTGGATTTTGGGAGAGAAAAACTTTGTGTGTTGTGTACCATTTTCAAATTTTAATGAAAAATCTTTGAAACAAGGGAATGTGAATTTTTATCGAGAGATCCATGTGTTTATGGTTGCAGTCATTTTTACTAATGTGTTAATCTTTCAACCTCACTATTATGTGTTTTCTTATGTATTAGAATGTGATGTCATTATTATATAATTCATGTTTCATGATTTATATATTCGATGTTGGAAATCAATGTATTCAGTTTGATTGTCTCATGCAAAATTCATCCTTAGATGCTTTGTTTTAGCCTTGAATGTTACATTTTCTTCTTTCATATGTATAAATTGTGAAGTCTAGCAATGACAGACTACAATGCCTATGTGATAGGTTGTCCATGTATAGTTTAAGAATTTAATTAATTTCACTATGACTCCATCACCTAATGGTGTTTCTATTTCCCACACTCCAACCAACATCATCAACTTTACATGAATCTTGCCATAGAGTGTTTAAAAGAACTGCTACCATTGTGACCTATGGTAGTTGAGTTTGACAATAGATCCCTCTCTGAATTGAGGGGCCAACTTCAATCCTAAAGTGGTTTGAGGTTACCATTTTTCCCCACAACCATAGCTTTCTCTAAGTGATAACATTTTGGTGCCTTGGTCAAGGAGCTAAGGTGAAATTTTCGTGGGGAAATGACGAGATCCACATATGATTACTGATGGTGAACAATTTTTAGACATAATAAATATGTGTTTCATTCACGTAGTGACTCCATTGTCAAACATTCAAGAGTTCAAAAAATACATGTCCACTCCACTTCCCAAAGACTCAATAGCCTAAATATTTTCTCAGAGAATCCACTCCATTAATATGGATCACAAATCTACAAGGTATGTTGCAATAAATCGCTCAGGACGATGATGATGCTAGTCTTGATATGATTAGATTTCATATGCATGTATGAATGCTTGGACTTAAGTTGCATGAGGATTATTTGATGAAAATTTTCATGGTTCCTTTAGAGTGAAATGCAAAGTTTTGGTATGAGAAGTTACTCTTTGGTAGCTTGTATTCGCTTGAAGATTTTCATTCAATATTTTATGAGCATTTTAAAGTGTTATATTTCCTTCTTGTTGGTCGAAAATTATTGTGCACGTGTTGAAAACTTCATTGAACATTTAAAAGACATACATGTTGATGATGAATTTATGGATGAAGAACTCCTAGAAGCATTGCATGAGAAATCCTTCGAGCATCATAAAAACAAATTAGAACATAGTTTTCCTTACACTCACAACAATCTACATCAAACAATAGGTTATCCCTTGACTGAAAATGAAGTGGATCAACAACTCGATGGAGAGATTCATCCTCCTTATCGTGAGATAGATAAATATTTACAACTGGTTTGTCAACTTTTGTGTGATCAAAATACAATCAATGAAATAGTTCATGTTGCTAATTTCTCACAATTGCAAGAGGATCACATGCAAGAAATTAGTCACGAGGAGCAAGTTTTTTTTATCCCTCAGATGTTACGGGCTCTTTTTTTGAATGGAATTCTCTTGAAAGCATAAATTCAGAAATTTTGTATAATCAAGATGGATATTCTTTTAAATCGCATGAAGAAGTCCCTTTAGGCATTGCTGTCACACAAAATGTTGAGGATACATTCAAAGAACACATAATGTTTTTTCTTGAGATGAATAGTAAACAAAATGTTTCTTGTTGTTGTTGTTTCATTTCAATATGATCTCAAAATTGAAAACATAAAATAGGAACAATAAGTAGTTTGTAATGAGGATCGTTTTTTTGGTTTTTCCCATCAAGAAGAGATGATGTTTCATGTTTTTAATGGTCCTTTTGGGAATCTTTTACATCCAATAGTGAAGTCATTTTTTGTATTTTCTATAAACTATGGATTCAGATTTCAAGTTGAGCTTCTATCTTTTACATCTTTTTGTCTACTTATGGGAGGTTATCAGCAAAACTCTAGTGAGTATCCATCTCATTTCATGGTTGCACTGGAAATTCCATACCATTTGATTGGGAAGATGTTTCACTAGGTTAGAGTAGGTGTATTGAATAAGCTTGTATTTCAATCATTTAGATTCTAGTTTGTACAATGGAGTAGCATTTCAGTATTCCAGTTTTCGCCATTTGGATTTCTTGTTACAACAGAGTTTGAGTGTAGATTTGATTGTGGTAATAATTTATTTCAAGTATTTAGATTTTAGGTTTGGTATTTTGATTTCAGTTTGTAAAGAAATGGATTTCACTATGGGGTTAGTTTCAACAAAATAAGTCAAAGGTCTAAGAATAAGCAAGTTTCAGAACTTGCGATCAACCCAATGGATAGGCCTCTGGTATATAGGGGTTCATGCTTCCTCTACAATTGATAGCATACCCATGGAGCCAATTCTTATCACAATCTTAGTTAATAGTTTTAAGGCTCTGATAGTTTTAGTGTCAATGCCAATTAGTAAAAAGTAGTATAAAATGGTGACAGATAGAATATTAGCAACTATTGTAGATTTGTAAAATAACATGGGCTCACATCTAGAGTATCAACACTAGTTTTAAATTTATAAATTAAAACACTAACTGATGGAGTATGAGTGCCCATTTGAATTTTAAAGTTTTGGAGGTCAATATGAAAAGCCACTCACAGATTCCATGTGAGTAAAGGAGTGGGAGAGGGTTGACTAAAAAAATGGTGACATGTTGTGTCATGATTTCACATTGGATTATTTCTGCCACCCTAGGATAGGCATCATGGGTTAAGAGTCTTGTAGGGTTAATCCATTATATTATCTTATTAACCAAGTTTAATATCTCAAACATAATGACACAAACTCAACAAGGGAAAAGGTGTCAAAGCATGTTTTGTTGTCACTTGACAAAACTCTGTTTTAAAACTATTTTCTCCTCTAAAAGATAGTGACTTCGTGCACAATTTTTGAATAAATCAGAACAAATTTTTGAAAATTGAAAGAGGTTTTTGTCGAAAACAGGTCCATTAAGAAAAAAATCTATGATATTTTGTAGAGATGTTATGTCTTGGAAGGTTCAAAGGACCAGTTGCATCCCATTTTTCCAAATTAAAATATTAAACAATTTCTTGTTTTAGTCATTAAGTTTGGGCGCGATTTTTGAGAAGATGAAAAATAATTTTACAAATATGAAAGAGGATTTTTTCTATAATGGATCCATTCATAAAAAAATATCCCAATTTTTGCACAATCATCACCGTTTGAAATATACGAAGGAATATTTGGTGCCTATTTTTCAGGAATTCACAAGAATTATTTTTTTCTATATTTAAAAAATCCCTAATCTACTTTCAGTTAGAGAGACACCTCATCAAATCGTGCTAGGAATTAAATCAATAGTTGGAAATTCAATTTGAAAAAATCTTGGCAAAAGATATGTTGACTCATTTTTAATGAGCGAAACCCGCATATAAATTATCATCCTTAGAATATGTGGCAACCCACATAGACCAAATTTCATGCACTTGGCTCCAGTTTTCTCTTAAAGAAGTTCCATATGCACTTTCTAAGGAAACTTTATCAATTCAGGCTGAAGATACGAGAACACTATCTTTTATATTTTTTAATTTTTTTTACCAAAATAGTTAGATCTACAATGAAGGGATACTTTTATATAGCTTATGAGAAAAGAAAATTTTTTTTGGACATTGGCAAAGAATAACTTTGTGTGTTGTGTGCCTTTTTTCAAAATTTCATGAAAAATCTCTTAAAGAGGGGAATATGAATTTTTGTCGAGAGATTTATGTGTTTATGCCTGCAGTTAATTTTACTAGTGTAGTTAATTTTTGGACCTCTTTATTATGTGTTCTCTTTTGTATTAGAATGGGATGTCATTGATATAGAATTCGTGGTTCATGATTTATATCATACATAGTTTGAATATTCATTAATTTCACTATGAGTCCATCGCCAATTTTTTTAGGTTTCCCACTCTAACCAACATCAATGACTTTTACATTAATCTATTCATGGAGTGCTTAAATAACCAACTACCATTGTGACCTAGGGTAGTTGACTTTGAGGAGTGATACCCTTCCATATTGATGGGCCAACTTCAATACCAAAGAAGTTAGAGGTTACCTTGGAGTTTTCCACCTACATCAAGGGTTTTATCTGAGTGATAATAGAACATAAAAACCAAATATGGTTATAGAAACCTCTACCCACAGATAAGTGGAAATGGAAAGTAATCACCACAAAATTCATCATGGTACTACCAATAATAGTAAAACAACATGATGCGATCATGATTATACTTGATTACTTAATAAATGCTACTCATTTTATCCTTATGATGTCCACTTTTAAAGTAGTAAAGATAGAAAAAAAAATTATCAAAGAATTTTCCAAGTTACATGGAATACCTACTGCAATTATATCTCATATAGATCTTTTTGCAAACTATTATTTGATTTTTGGGTGTGCAACTAAATTCTAGCACGTCTTGTCATCCAAAAATATCTGTGTGGACAAAAAGCAAACCTTAAGTAATGGAAGGCATGAATTTCATGTACATTATGAGTAAGCCAAGTAAATTGGAATACTACCTTGCATTTGGTAGAAATTTCTTCTAATAAGTATTATCGAGAATCAATACAAATGAGTCATCTCAAAGAAATATATGTTTGAAAATATATTAAACCTATAAGTTGGGACAATGTGATGAACATATTCACACATTGATTGGAAATGTTGAAAGATATGGTGCAATAAGTCATTGAGATCAAACAAAACTTGAAGACATGCCAAGACAAACAAAAACGTTATGCATAAATAAAACTAGTGTATAAAAGATTCAAATTTGATCAACGTGTATATCTTAAAGTGAAACCATGAAGAAAAACCCTAAAAATTATAGCCTATGCCAAGCTTGCATCCATATATTGTAGAATCTTTGAAATTTTGGAAAGAATGGGATTCATTGCTTATAAACTTGCCTTGTCACTAAATATTAAAGCACATAATGTTTTTCATGTATCATTATTAAATAAATATGTACATGATATTAACCATCTTATTGACATCATACATTCTTGTATTTAAATAAATATGAGGACAATGTTAATCTTGGAGGGGGGATGGTGTAACATTCTAATTTATCTCCTTGGAAAGTTTGTAGTTAAATTTGTTTAAAACATGAATGGATACTTTTAGTTTTTGTTATAACGATCATCATGTAATAGATATATTGTGGTGTTGTAAACATTGTATGTATTTTTACTTTTAATATGATGATGAGGACCAAGAACAACAAACATGAGTTCCTTTAGGGG
>APFE030644785.1:0-20183 GCA_000404065.3 Pinus taeda | reverse complement strand
AAAAATAATAATAATTAAATAAATAAATTTTTGCGGAGTAATTTTTAGAAAAATGGAAACTAGGGAATCTTCTTTTTGGAAAAAACATGGAAAATTATCCCAGTTGTGAATATTAGCCCCTAAAATTTTTCGTGTCTAGAACATATATGAGAAAGGTGCATGGTGGTCCTTAACAACCAAATTTTCTTATATAATAGAATGTGTCAACAATAGAATCCCTCTATTTTGAATTGCAAACAATATTTCTCACCATAGAGCCTACGTAGCATGGGGGCAATGATTGTCAGAGCTTCTTTCATCCTCTCAATGTATTATAAATTTTTCCCCTTTATTTTGAAGGGATCATTATCATACCACCAGTATTTGATTAAGCTTTTGATTTCCCTTTCATCTCTAATACATTCTTTGACCATGAAGGTTTTAAGTAATTCTCTATCAAATTTAACTTTCGACCCATGAAAATGACGAAATTGCAACACATATAGACTTATCCACTTATCAAATGATGTGGATACCATAATATTCCAATTTATATTTTTCCTTTTATGAAAATTTGGTTTCCATAATTTCATAAACCTTTTGATATCCTAGAAATCTAAAGAGAACGAGAGAGATTGATTGCACACAATAAATCACACTTAATAATTTTATTAATCCCCATAGGTACAGATATATAAGACATAAATTACTGACTTTGACACATCTAGATCAAGACTACGACTCATACATTGGAAACAACAGCTTCTATATTGACTCCTCGTAACTTCTAATGACAACTACACATGACATGGAAGCATTACTTCCAACACCTTCCCTTAACGTTTACATGTAAAACATTGAAAACACATATTACAACAACAATAATGATCTATGTCTGGTTGGTCTTCATCATCGCTCACATCCACTCTAGAATCTTGCAAACATCGTTATTTCACCACCACATGTTCGATCCGTCACTTGACCTCCATTTAAAACATAACTGGTTCAAACCATCTTTGACATAATTTGCAAAATTGACGCTTCTCGACCTCCAGAAGCGCGATGGGTCAGTCTCGATACATAGCCACCCTATTGACATACCTCCATCTATTGAACACAAGGTCTTCATTTTTCTTCCCTGGTTATCTAGGAAGGTAGTCTGGGTACTGAATATATTCATAAGTCAATTATACAAGATGACCTCTTAAACACATAACCAAATTAACGTGTAAGTTGATGATCCTATCTCCACATGATGCCACCATCTTATGACAGATTATATATAATTAAATTAGTGATATGTTCTTGTGTCGTTATATGCATTAAGAACCACCAATTTGAAAACATGCTAATATATTCTGTAATTGGTCCTTCATTTGATTTTTCACAAATTACACTTGGACAATAACACATCATAATATAATAAAATTGCAATGTAGAACAAAACATTTCTACAACATAAAAAAGCACCAAAAAGGACTCATGCAAAACTAATGCCTTCTATTTAATCTATGCAAATCCACATTAAAGTAACATTGTTGTGAAAATTCCAATGGCATCATCATATTGTTTCTAACAGATCCTAATCCTGCCTCCATAACCTGCCTCGTGACCTATTTTGAGTTATGGAAAATAGTCTTTGGTTTGTAGGGTCTGGCATTGCCAGACATCGATTTCCATGGGAATTCCCTCTGGACTTAAAACATATATTTGCAAATTATTACCTTTCTCCATTCAGTTTGACCCTTTGTCTTTATATCCAATGACAGATACGTTGCTTCATGGTTCGATTTCGAGCTTGGCTTCGTATTTGACATTTCTGAAGGCACAACGTGGCCTTCTCTCGCACGGATCCACAATCAACCCCAAAATTAGCGACAATTTCGAGGCTTTGATGTCAATAAGTTGTTTTCCAGCATCCTTTATCATTAGTTGCAACATATGGGACTGCATGTGTTTCTGGACGTGGGCAAATTTGAGTTGGAGAATTACTTTCCAAACAAAATGCATAACCCCATTTGCTTTCATTATGTTTGCAAGGGTCAAGCACTAATTTACGAGTCGTTGATGCAAGAGCATCCAAACTCCAAGTCAAATACATTTGACTAGACCTAGAGGTCTTCGATTTATGAAGGGAGTTGGTTCCCTAATGGTTAATTATTTGTAATTTTATATGTTTCTAGGGAATTCTATAAGGACTATAATTTTCTTTTCTTCTGTTTAAGGTGCATTTGAATATGTGATCAAAAGACCATCAAATCTCCAAATTAACATTTGTAGCAGCGGGTTTCAATAAACCAGCATTCATGGTCGGCCCAAATGACCCTTGCGCAGTCGCAAGATCGAGAATCCTTCCATGCTTCCCATTATTATTTCTCTTCCCATCTGGAAAATCCAATCCAGTACTCAAATACACATATTTCTCTCGTTTCTTCAAAGAAATTTGTGATGAGGCAGTCATCTCTGCAAAATGCTACAACAAAGAACTTTTGCTACTAAACACAATGCATACAATAGCGAGCATGCGTATCAATGTTAATAAAAACAATATTAGTTATATATCACATCTCACGTCTAGATATGAGATGCC
Organism: Pinus taeda; assembly: GCA_000404065.3. Classification (NCBI taxonomy): domain Eukaryota; kingdom Viridiplantae; phylum Streptophyta; class Pinopsida; order Pinales; family Pinaceae; genus Pinus; species Pinus taeda. Next base: position 17,614 of record APFE030644785.1, on the reverse strand, counting down.
ATACCCAATATATGTTGACGACAACAACCTCTTAAATCCGACCTCAAATTAATTTAAAACAGAACGACTACAACTCTCGATCTAATTCTTAGAACAAAGATCTGACCCGGATCAATAAGCTTCAACTGTGACAAATGAGAGTTGTTTCATTGCTATCTGTATTTCCCCCACAAGGCTATATGCATCCCTCACTTTGCAAATTCCAAAGCGCAGAAGGAAGTCAAAAAGTGGTTAAATCGTCGAAGCCTCCTCAACAGACCTTTCAGATTTAGCATCCATAAATATTCTAAATAAAATAGATTTTCCACTTATGATCAAGTCCAGCCGATCATATTATATGCTTTTCCCTTGGCCAATGTGATCCATAAAAATATTTATGTGCTTCTTAATCCATGCAAACACTGCGTCCTGATTTCTTGATCCCATATTTTCCCAGCTCTACCACATCGATTTTAGTGAGCCATCTTTTTCCAGATTGACCATGTATACAAATCAATGAATCAAACTTAGATAGAATGGATCCTCATAAAATTGTACGCAGGTCCACAAGCTCTGCCAGACAACCATGCAGCTTTCACATAGAAAACACACACACAACAATATTGCAACAGAAAAGAAACACTCACACACTATTGAATCTATGTACTTGCACACACTTTACCCTAAATTAATTATTTATATTGGATTAACTATCAAAATTTCCACATCTTCCTCGCTCTCCCTTAGGGATTCAAGCCAGATCTAGCTCTCATACCCAGTTAGAAATTTGAAGAAAATGAGAGAGATTGATTGCACACGACAAATCACACTTGATAATTTTATTGATCACTATAGGTACAAATATATAGGACATAAATTAATGACTTCGACACATCTAGATCATGATTATGACTCATACATTGGAAACATCACCTTCTAGTTTGACTCCTCGTAACTTCTAATAACAACTACACATGACATGGAAGCATTACTTCAAGAACAATTTTCAAAGATAGCTTGGAGCCAAAATTCATCAATTATATATTAAAACTCAAACCATTTAATGCATAGGGAAGTTATTAATTAAAATACTAGAGTATCTAGAATTAAATTTAACTTAGTTTAGTTAAACGTTCATTCCATTATCAAATTATCTCTTTTTGGTAAACTCAACAATTACATATTAAAAGGAATACCATATTAAACATAGCAAAAGTGTTATCTAAAATATTATATTATCTAGAATCAAATTTAATGAATCTTATTTAAATTTTAATTCTATAATCAAATCAATTCAAGGAAAAGCCTGCAATTTCCATCTATAAAATCACAATTTTATTTATGGTTATTGTCAAAGTGTGAAACCCAAAGTTCAATTATTACATGCACATTAATAAACCTCATAATCTCTTTCATATCGAATAATTTCAAACGGAAAAGGGTTCCGGTTTACAATTGAAGCGGCTCTAAAACCAGGAAGCAGGAAGAACGTGGATCTCGACAAGCTACTGCGATGGCAACATCAAGCTTCAATTGCCGCAGGATGCTCGCACCTCTTGCAGAGTGGCTGATGGCTCGAATCCTCCGGAGATCTACGAGTCTACCCTTACCTTTGAGCACAAAGAACTACAAGAGGTAGGAAAATATTGCATCAGATCCACGAGAGATGGTGATGGGATGCAGAGACGGCCATCTGAGCGGCCTGACAAGCAAAAGGTGAGCGAAAAATCATGTGCATATGAAAGAAATGGTAAGGGTTTATACAGCCATTGTTTTTTCAGCGTATCAGTCATAAGATCAAGGGATTTTCGGCACTCAGAATGCTAGATATGGCATCCGTAGTGCTAGATCTGGCAGCCCAGCACGGGATGAGGCAGTATTGCCTTACATGCACATTATTCATAAACCTTACTTACGATACGCTGCACTTGTCTGGCATTTCCAATCTGGGAGGTGGAGAAGGGTTGTTGAGATCATTGAAAAGGGAACAATGGCATTGGCAGTCGCTGTAGCGCTGGGCCAGAATGACCCCACACCAAATTTGCTAAAAGAGACACTAGAGCCCACCCTCTATTATGCAGCATGTCCCGCCATCAGATCCGGAGAGGATTCAGTCTCCCCACCCTGTTGGACCTAGTCCCAGGTTACCCCACCCATGCTGGAGGACACGCCCAGATCTGGATCGGGTGCTGCATACAACCAGACCACATCTAAGGTTGACCACGTAACCGATGGAGCAGAGCAGACTGATGCAGCACGTAAAGAAACAACCCAAAAAAACAGAGAGCCGCGACGATTGTGCCGGAATAGGTAAACACCCCAACATTGGATCCTGAAGCAGCTACTCTTGAACTACTCGAAGGCAAACAGAGTACCCTCTTTATCAAATCTATGGAAGGGAACACAGTGTGCATTAAGATAGGGAGATGGGAGAAGATAAAAACACTCAAACAGAGGATACAAGACAGGACGGGTATCCCACCTTGCAAACAACTCCTGACATACACAGGTAAAGTTATATAACCTACCTCTGCACTTTTGGCACATCAAAGTATTAGAAGGCATTGGCAATGCATTGGGGAAATTCTTAAAAGTAGAGAGTGAGCGCCTTTCCAAGGATATCTACACATTTTCCAGGATCTGTGTGGAGGTAAATCTCAGTCAAGGATTACCTGACCACATTCTCTTACTCCACAACGAAAAGAAATGGGCCCAACCACTTCATTATGAAAACACTGCCTTCAAATGCCACATATGTCGTCAAACTGAACATCTACAAAATGCGTGCCCACAAAACAAAAAAGACAGGAAAAAAAGACAGCCACCAAAGCCGAAAGGATGGCAGTTTTCAACCACATGGGCAGAAGACATAGAAGAAGAAAAAAACACAGAAACCACCAACATATTTCAAGAAGCAGAATATCCAGGAAATAATCCATAAATCAATGAAAAAATCATTCCACACAATCCACAGAACGATGAAAATCAGATTGAATATGTTATAGTTCCAAATACAACCAATCCACAACAGCAAAGTGAGAAACGCACCCCAGTACAAGAAGTTGGAGGGAGCAGGTGAGCACACTCCGCAGAAAGCTCAGATTCTGAAAAAACAAATCTTGGTTGCCACAAATGAATCACAAATGCCTATTGTCACAGCCATGCTGCAAGTTGATTTGTCCAAGTTTTTCCACTTTGAAAGCATCAATATGGATGATAAATAATATAATGATCCTATTGATCTTAAATAACTTTAGCCTAGGTAAAAACGAAATAGTGTTGGAGTGCACCAATGTCTTACACATTTGTATTTAAAAGAAGATATTCCATGGCTAAGTTATTTTAACACATTTAATATAATGTATATATTTAATGTAAAACATTGGATCTAAAATTGATTATAAACTCGATTATATATATATGTGTGTGTGTGTGTGTGTGTGTGTATAAAAAGGAACAAGGGGAATCTGAGGAATTCAAATCACTAGAGGTTTCTCATCAAACCATCTCTTTTTTGTTTATAGCATAATTAATTTTGGGAATGGGACTTCAAATGAGTTAAATTCATATGAGAAAGCACTCTAACTATTTGTAACAACTACATGAATTGTGAATAATATCTTATTGTCCATCTCCCTTAACTAGGCAACCCTTTGGTACAATGATGGACATACCCTATCTAATAAGAATCAGATGTATCTCTTCAGTACTAGATACCAAAGGAACTCATCCTAAAACCAATCGTGGAATCAAAATATGTGTTATAAATCTATGTTAGAAGAGAAGCACAAAAGAAAACTCCCATTATATTTAAGTAGTAAAGACTAGCAAAACCAAAAGGATGATAGTGGATGGTGTCTCAAACTCCTATATTAGTCAAGGCATGTGAACCAAGGAAACTATGGATACTCATGTACGGTTAGAGTGGAGAAATACATAGATTAAAAATTGCTTGAACCACGTATTAGGAACAAAATTATATGACATTAAAATAACTCTTTGTTTTGGAAGTCAATAAATCTAGCAAAGAAAAGGAATGTAGAATAGACTTGAGTCTTGAGAAATTATATATTGGCAGTTGAGTTGATTAATAAGGGTTCCTAGAACCATAATGTTTTCCTTGGGATTCATGATATCCATGTAGTGTAGAGTCTCAACGCCTCTTCCTCTAGAGCCACTTTCAAGCATTTTTATTGAGAAAACAACTCCATCAATGACTTGGCTAAAATGTTTATAGAATCACAATAAGGATTTCTATCTTGACAAAGCATCAAGGAAGAGGCCTTTCTCCTCCCTAAAAAGCATATCAAAATATATAGTTCTTTTCCTCATTTTCTCCCTATGTAGGATCATATCAATAATAATCCTTCAAATGATGTTTTATATGACATAAATGAAAAATGTTGATGGGTAAATTCTTGGGCCATTAGAGGCCTTCCTTGTAATCATGATCATAAAAAAAAATTCCTTTTATGGTTCATCAAATATTAGTGATAAGCCCTTTTTAGTTTAGCTCATAATAGTATGGACATTCATCTCTTGAAATACAAAATATATTATTCATTATTTCAATAAATTCAACACCACCACTCCATCATACTGATGAAGATATAGATTATGATGAAATCCATGTTGAATAATGTATACAAATTGGTAAATGCACATAATTATTATAACTAAAATATCACTTTATATATGGACAATACATAAACAATGAAATTCTTCCAAATGTCACTTGAAAAATAGAGGCCAGGTAGGTTTACAATTAAGATTTTTACTTGAGAGTGTCTTCCTAGCAACTTAAATTATTCTCAAATTATGCGTGTAAATAAAAAGGTATTCTACACAAATATTCCAATGAAAATTTGATACAGGAGAAAAGAGACTATTGTTCATAATATTAGACATAGTACATAATGATATGGAAATACATCATGTCTACTTTTATATATCTACAAAATAATATTAATAAAAATAAAACAGATGAAAAGGGGTATATAGAGTAGACCATATCCACTTCCTATGCCACCAAACACTGAAAGGAGGTCAAAAATATTCAGTTGAATCCAACAGGCTAGTATCTTTCATCGACATATTTTATTTGACCAAGACTTAGTTCCACCACCTAAATCGAAAGGCAGATGTCGAGGTAGCCTAATGAGAAAAAAATTACTTACACATAATAGTCCATGGAATAAACAAAGTTATGATCCTCAAAAAATGCCAAAACCTTTTGAATGCAAGGCAAACCAAACCCAAGAGAACCAATCACCAATTAAATCAAAATTCCAATGAACTCTATCCTAAAGCACCCATGAGAAATGGTCATTGAGAAACATGATACACCTATTAATATATTTACACTCCAAGAAGTTGTGCTTCGCTATCTTGTTTTAGTAAATGATAAGGATAGAGGCCGTCAAAAATCCCCTTCTATGCCAACTTGGCCTTGGACAAAACCCCCTAATAAACCATTAACAATGCAATAAATCTCGGGGGAGGTTGCAGCGAGAGGGGTTATTCTCTGCCCTGATGGAAAAGTTTGGAAAAAGTTCACCATGGGCATAGGAGTAACTACAAATAATCAGGTAGAAGAACTTGGCTTATGGAAAGGTTTGAGACTGTCATTAGTCGAAGGGGTTTCCCATTTATCATTTTTTTTGTGATTCCCTTGTTATCATCAATAAATGTATTGATTTTTGTAAAAGAACGGATCATGATCCATGTCCAACCATGCAAATAATAATCTTATTGATGGATAAGTTTGAAGATTAATATCGTAATTTATTCTTCCACACATCTGTTACATGGAGGGAGGCTCATAGATAAGTTGGATACCTCATTCTCCAGGTGGATAATTATAGTGAAGCATGACAGGATCATGGATATTTGGGATTGTGTCAGCTGAGATTTAATGTCGAGAGGTAGCGAAGGTATTGTGCTTACTGAGTTCGAGGAGGATTGCCTTCGGTTGATTGTGTGGGAATTTTTCTTGGAGAAAGAAGCAATGGAAAGGAATTTGATTGCATGGAGGGAATTAATGAAGAGAATTGAATCTAAAGCGACCTTTAGAACCATCAACTTGGAGTTTATCTTAGCTATAAGGAGATGGCATTTTGGATTGCAGCACACCCTTTCCGTGATAAGGATATGGCTGCTCTGTCTCGAAATGGAGCTAGAGACACTCCTAAGAATCCATTTGGAGCATTCAGGAACGAAGTGGAAGAAATGATATCATGGATAGGAGGGAAAATCATATCCAAAGCTAAGTCTCATTTTTCTCTCATGGTAGGTGAGCTACAAAATTTGAGGGGACGAAAATTTTCCAGGCAGCATCGAAGGTCATCATGACGAAGATTGAGAATCTTGATTGCAAGGTAGAGAACTCAAAATAAAAAGTAGAAATCACAGTTGTCTTAGTCCTAAAGGAGGCATTTGGCTTAGGGGAGGGAGGCGACAATGAACAATACAGGGGCATTCAGGGTGCTCCTTCTCTGGAGATCATTACTCAAATGGAAATTCAACAGGGGGGTATGCAGCGGGAGCTAGAGGAAGTGGGTCAGTCAGCGGAAGCCGAGGTAACAGAGATGGAAGAAGTTTTACAACATGTGCCAAATGATGTTGATTAGTCGGTATGTATATATATATATATATATGTTATGCAAGTATTTATAGCTTAATGGGGTTTTTTGGTGAATCTATAAGGATAATGTAGTAGAAAAGTTGGGAAAGAAAACTCTGAAAACCTTCTACCTCTGGTCAGAGCTATTTTGCAGGGATATAGATCTGATTTTGCTTTTGAATGTATTGGTTCTAACCAGAATGCAATTTATTTAATGGAAATATAACTTTTTCTTTAAAACAAAACAATGCAATAATTATCATCTTATAAGAAAATCGATAATAAAAAAATCTATGCAACCAATGAATCGATATATTCATCAAATCCTAGGATATCCAACGAGCATTTAGAACCAAGGATAACAAACGCCCTCCTTGCGACATCGAAAATAGACAATTAGAGGTACACTGATGAAGCAACTGCCTGAAACACCAACTTGAATCTTTCTAAAACAACATGGGAATTTTAACTTTCAACTTATAGAGCTCAACCTCTAAGACTTTTGCTAGCGGGGACTCGGTGATGTAGTTCCTCAAAGGTTGGGGTAAGACGCTATATGGGAAGTGAAGAAAGGATTTACTACAATATTTTTGTCAATGACATCAAATCAACTTAGCATTAAGGTACTTCATATATTTGTACGTTTTCCACGAACTTGTCAAAAACAAGGATGGACTTTGTACATTTGTAATCTTCTCCTTGTTTACCATCATCGTAATCTAGCCTGGAAATTGTGGCAAATTTGCAATTTTGCTAAAGAAGAAATTTGCCTTTCCTAATGTTGAAGTGGATATAATTCCCTAAATTCCGTTTAGCAATGTTATCATATAATATTTGTAATTATTTGAAATGAATTATTATATTCTTGGTAAAATTTGAAGTCAAAAATCTCAATTTACATTATGGTTATCTTCAACCCATGAAAATGACCAAATTCCAATACATAGAGACTTATCCACCTATCAAATAATTTGACTACCATATTCTTCCAAATTCTATTTTTCTATTTAGGAAAAGTGGGTTTCCATAATTTCATCAACCTTTTGATATGAAAAGTTTTCTTTTGTACCACGCTAAATAAATTGAAATGAAAATAACCTTCTAGAAACCACAAATTATAAAATATATTAAATTAACCATATAATGTATTATATATATGTTTCTATTATATGATAGTCAAAGGTGCCAGCTATTAAAAATGACTACATATGAAAGTTTTACTTGAGACACATTGTTGAAATTTTTTTTGTCAAGTCTTATTCCGTAATATATGAAAATTATTGGGAATCACGCTTCTCTCTTTAACCAATATTATAGATTATATTAAATTATTTGAAAATATTTATTTTGTAATTTTGACCAACTCCATATTTCTAGAAAATAGTTATCCAGCCTATGATAATCCCAAACAAAGAAAAATAACTTCCAAAAATAGCTGGGAGCCCAAATTCGTCATTGTTCCAAGTTTAAATAGCCAAATCTATTACTATTAAAAAACAACATTTCAAATATCTATTCTTATGTATTTGAAATTTTTATTCATGGCCATTCAAATGCCAAGTGTCAACTATGTATAGGTTTATATTTTAGGCAGTGGTAAAATATTATATTGTGTAATTTTTTTTTTTTTGGTAAATTCGACTAACTCCAATTTTTTTTTTAAAGAAATAACTATCCAACCTATAATAATTCCAAACCAAGAAAAAGAGGGCCAAATGATAATAATAATTCCAAATAAAGAGAAGGAGGAGCCAAAATTCATTGATGATTCAAAAGCAACCGGTCAAATATCTATTTCTTGAGATTTGCATTCATCGTCATTCAAAATCCGAGTGTCAAATAAATCTCGATTTTCTTATTTTAGACAACTGTAAAATTTTGACTGTATTGTATTAATCAAAATCGAAACGTAACATTCTTGGTCATGTATCAGCGATTCCCCAGTCTTCCTTTCCCAAAGCAAAGTGGTCACCACAGTCCCTCTATAAAAGCTATCGTGGAGAGTGTGTTCAATCCACATTCTTTCGTTTTTGTTTCAACTGTGAACAACATAACCATGGGGTTTTTATATTCAAACATCCCACTTTGTTTGTTTGTAGATGCGTAGCAACAAATCTCATGAACAGTGGAAAGCAGTCAGTGGCCACTGCAAGTACCAAAATATATAGGGACGGAAAAGGATGCGGTGAATGCTATCAGGTGTGTGATGGAATTGGTTTTATTTAAATTTTTATTTTCAATCATCTAGCTTTAGCTTTAGCTTTCAAAATAATGATATAAATTCAGATCAATCATCAAATTAATTTTTATATGAGTTCCTACGCTAATTGAGTTGAACCAAATCAGATAAGATGTACAGATCCAAATTGTAATTCTTTTAGCTAATTGAGTTGAACCAAATCAGATAAGATGTACAGATCCAGCACTTTGCACCAAATAAGGGGTGAAAGTTGTGGTATTTGCAGTTGCAAGTGTGAATATTTATATTTATATGTTCGTATTATTGCAGAGTCCCACGCGAGTATCCAGGTTGAACTTTCTTGCTGTCAAATTTTTGTTGAAGTTGGCCGGGTGAGTAACCACCTGTCATTTTCATATCAACCGATAACATTAGAATCCCACCTAAAAGGAAATAGAATAATTGAGAAACACGTTGCAAAATATTACGCTTAAATGAAATCGCAGGTAGGACAATGGAGATGGTACAGTATGAGTCCGCGCAAATACAGTGCAGTTTGGGAGATTGCCAACAGTGATTTATTCGATGGGCAAGGCCAGCCCCCTTCCTTGTCGTTCCGGTTATTGGTTACCGGTGGCTCGGAGGGAGGTTGGGTGTGGCAGGCTGGACGCAATTTGCTGCCTGCTAATTGGAAAGTCGGCTCTGTTTATGACTCCGGACTTCAGATTACAGAAAGAGCACTCGAATTCAACTGCACTTCCTGCGCAGCAGGCGATTGGAAAGATCAAAATTAAGGGCCTACCTTATTTCCATCTGCTTATGGTTACCTTCCGGATTTCTATTTCTTTGTTTACCTATAAAATAAATAAAAAATAATGTCTTTTAATTCGAAATACACGCAATGTTAAATGTTGACATAATCCAACTAAATAATGTTTCTATTGCGGAATGATTAATGTTTATATAATTTATTTAAATAACGCTTTTTCAACACTGATGGTTTAAGTAAATAATGTTTTTCCTTATTTGAAAATAACCATTGTTGATCTAACTTTCAACCACTCGCTTAAATAAATACACAAGAGAAATCATTGTTGGAGAAAATATTCTAAAAGAAGAAAGTTTACCTCTAGCATAATTTTGTTATTGCCAAAAATTTAATAAATACACAAGAGAAATCATTGTTGGAGAAAATATTCTAAAAAAAGAAAGTTTACCTCTAGCATAATTTTGTTATTGCCAAAAATTTCAAAGGTTCCAATTTGACAAGGAAAATTACAGTGAAAATTTGAATAAGATAGTTAATATTAGAAAATAGTGAATGGTAAGGATTACATAATAGCATAGATATTTCATGAACTTTTCAAATGTTGCTATGGAGAGAAGGTCACTAAGCATATTTAAATTTTACCACTAGACAGTTACAAAATCTCCTCCTCATTCATGCTCAAAACCAAAAAAGAAGATGAACACTCATGAAATGTTTAAGCATATATTTTTACAAGAATCTGGTTTCTTGCCCTCTCAAAAATCTCAATTTCAAAATTCTAGTAATTTCCCTTTATGCTTTATGAGAATTTTCCATGCATTTTTCTATCCTTTCAACCACTCTAGAATATGATGTCATGGGGACTCAATGAGTCCTAGCTTTTTTATTGATATGCCAAATATTGTTTCAAATTTCTTTTGTAGGGTAAATAATATAATTTCATTTTATGAAGCATTGAAGTGGTCTTGATGGAAAATAGAAGTTGCAACTTTGATCTAACATATAAAATTTGAAGGGTGTAATTCAAACATTTTCCATACTTGATATCTTTTGTGTTGTGTAGTTTCTTAGAAAAAATTGCGCTAGATATGTGTTGCACTATTTAACTAACACACATGGATTTCTATTTTTCCTTTTTCTCAATCCATGATTTAGACACCCTACAAAATACCTATGCATTGGAATTATTTTGTCCATTTTGAGGGGGTACCTCGAACATCTTCAATCTGTAGTCCCTTTTTTTGTGTTATGTAGTTTATGAAATCTTTTTGACACATTTGATCCTTTGAGCAAATTTGACCAAGGTATTATTTGTGTAACATACGAGGGAGTCTAATTTTCTTTTTTTCTTTCTTTTCAATCCATGTTTGGAAGGCTCCATATAGTATGCCGACTTTCAAATTAATTAAAATAGTTTGGATTTAAGATGAATTTGGATTTGTGAGGAGTTAGTGTTATATGGTATTCAATTTATGCCGGTGAGAGTGTGGTGTTGATGAATTTGGTCTTGTGCCTATATACCACAGATCTTGGGTTGATGTTTGAACTAGTGGTCATTATTTAACTTCGCCCTCTTTGGGGAGCTATTTCTTATCATTGTCAAGTTATTGCTTATGGCTATTGGAAACCAGGTCATTTTTCAGCGTGGTACTAAAGTTGAGAGGATAGTAGTATTGTTGATAGAGGACTCAAACTTATTCAAGGTTCTTTTTCCTACCTCTCTTGTTTCCATTTCTAGATTTCTTTGGGCTTTTGAATTGCGGTTCTATTAGGTTGATTGAGGAGCTTAATTGTCGCTTTAGGTTTCGAACCACCTTGTCTATGTTGTTATTTTCTCCTGGTGTGCAAATTTTTTTTGTGGTCCTTCTTATTACATTCACCAAATATTGGTATGGCGTTGGAGGTTGTGGTGTCTCATGTCCTTACATTGTGGTGAATTACAAACCCTACTTGAATTTGGACCTCTAGTTTGGAGTTTGGGCGACGACCAGTTGTCTTTCGCTCTAGTTTAGAAGGGGCGATGGTTCATCCATTTGCTTGCTATTTCGTTTGTAGTGTTCTTACTGGTCATTTTCATTGTTCCCTTGTTGCTACCAGTATGGATCCTTGTCAGAGAATGGTGAGCTGACGAGGCAGTATAGGTAATATTGGAGTTAAACGATCTTGGTGTTTTTCCTTTGACACAGTGGAAATTTTCTTTGATTTTGTCCCTCTTGATGTTCATAAATAAATTCTAGCTTTGGAGTCTCAAGAATCTAGGGATCGCCCTTATCATTATGATTCACAAAGTATTGGTGATGGGTTGAAATGTGCTCCAAACCGTGTTCAAACCTGGGTATATTTAGGAAGAGAAGACTCCATTTCCTTGCATTCTCTATCCTTGGATCAAAAAATAAATACTTTGTTACATTTTATTCTCTAGGACAATCAAGTTGAAAATTATAATGTGTTTTGTGGGTTGGAAGGTATCAGGCATATGTTAAGGAATCATAGGTTTTGTCTTAACAACATTGACTCTTTTACGAGTCGCATGGAGAGTTTTTTGGTGTCAGACTCAGCCTTGAGGGATCTCACGGACCCTATTAGAGATCCTATTGATCCACCAATTAGCAATGCTCAAGACTATACCATAATTTCCTCTAATCAAGACTAAAAATATGGTTTCACGGTTTTTCCTTTTGCTTGAGAAGCTTGTTTTAGGGATATGAGTGGTTTTCCTTCTCTCAACAACGACTTATGTAGATAGTTGCTCGTATTTGAAGACTTCTTGGTTTTGCATTTATTTATTTTTGTGAGCAGTGACTTATAGCTCATTTCTCTTGTAGCTTATTTTGTGAAAATTTTGTCACAATTTATTTTCCTTGATATATCTCTATTTACCGTCCATAACAGGCTTCCCTTCTACATTGGTTTTGTAAAGCAACAACTGTGGTTGACATTTTCTTTTGCTGGAGAAGATGTTCACGATTTGTGCCATTTGCAAGGTGTTACCTATGTCTTTTCTCTTTGGATCATTACTGTTGATTTTTTATTATCTATGGATATTGTTGTAAGGATTTTGGACATTCGCTTGGAATTTTTCTTCTACACTTGATTTTGGTTCATGGCATGCTCGGAATTTGGGCCAAGTTGTTGTATTTTCACTTGTCTTGACTCCCTGGAGATTAGAATTTGGCCTACGCAAGTTATGAGGAGTCCAACTCTTTTGATATTAGAACAATCTGATTGTGGATGCAATCATCATGTAATCTATTTTGAAGTAATATAACTTTCTATAATTCACGAAAAGGAAGAAGAGGTAGATGAATTTACATGGGGCGCTCTACAACCCATACGGAGGAGATGTTGTAATGTCCATAATAAGACTTGTTAAATAGTAATAATCAGGCACAACCTCCACTCATTTAAAAACAAAAAATAATAATAAATCAATTTAATTCAATTTGTTATATTGTAGTGTTTACTTTTTTAATAGCACTGCAAATAACTCTTTTTTATAAAAAAATCATAGTGTAGGTATCACCTTAAAATAAATTTAGATAACGATGTTTCATATTGGTAATCATTGTATATCATAATATATAATTAACAAACATATAATTAGAATAAGCATATTTCTATATGTGGAAATGTTAAATATATATGTATATATAATATAAATAGTAGCTAAAAATAATTTTTCATTTAATGACATAAATTGATCAATTGGTCGGCATGTTATCCAATATTGTGTAAACCATGAGATTCAAGGTTCAAATCCCCATGTGGCTGATACCTACCTTAGAAGAAAAAGGTGAAAAAAATAAATAAATCAAAATCAAAAATTTTAAAAAAATAATAACAATTAAATAAATAAATTTTTGGGGAGTAATTTTTAGAAAAATGGAAACTAGGGAATCTTCTTTTTGGAAAAAACATGGAAAATTATCCCAGTTGTGAATATTAGCCCCTAAAATTTTTCGTGTCTAGAACATATATGAGAAAGGTGCATGGTGGTCCTTAACAACCAAATTTTCTTATATAATAGAATGTGTCAACAATAGAATCCCTCTATTTTGAATTGCAAACAATATTTCTCACCATAGAGGCTACGTAGCATGGGGGCAATGATTGTCAGAGCTTCTTTCATCCTCTCAATGTATTATAAATTTTTCCCCTTTATTTTGAAGGGATCATTATCATACCACCAGTATTTGATTAAGCTTTTGATTTCCCTTTCATCTCTAATACATTCTTTGACCATGAAGGTTTTAAGTAATTCTCTATCAAATTTAACTTTCGACCCATGAAAATGACGAAATTGCAACACATATAGACTTATCCACTTATCAAATGATGTGGATACCATAATCTTCCAATTTATATTTTTCCTTTTATGAAAATTTGGTTTCCATAATTTCATAAACCTTTTGATATCCTAGAAATCTAAAGAGAACGAGAGAGATTGATTGCACACAATAAATCACACTTAATAATTTTATTAATCCCCATAGGTACAGACATATAAGACATAAATTACTGACTTTGACACATCTAGATCAAGACTACGACTCATACATTGGAAACAGCAGCTTCTATATTGACTCCTCATAACTTCTATTGACAACTACACATGACATGGAAGCATTACTTCCAACACCTTCCCTTAATGCTTACATGTAAAACATTGAAAAACACATTACAACAACAATAATAATCTATGTCTGGTTGGTCTTCATCATCGCTCACATCCACTCTAGAATCTTGTAAACATCGCTATTTCACCACCACATGTTCGATCTGTCACTTGACCTCCATTTAAAACATAACTGGTTCAAACCATCTTTGACATAATTTGCAAAATTGACGCTTCTCGACCTCCAGAAGCGCGATGGGTCAGTCTCGATACATAACCACCCTATTGACATACCTCCATCTATTGAACACAAGGTCTTCATTTTTCTTCCCTGGTTATCTAGGAAGGTAGTCTGGGTACTGAATATATTCAGAAGTCAATTGTACAAGATGACCTCTTAAACACATAACCAAATTAACATGTAAGTTAATGATCCTATCTCAACATGATGCCACCATCTTATGACAGATTATATATAATTAAATTAGTGATATGTTCTTGTGTCGTTATATGCATTAAGAACCACCAATTTCAAAACATGCTAATATATTCTGTAATTGGTCCTTCATTTTATTTTTCACAAATTACACTTGGACAATAACACATCATAATATAATAAAATTGCAATGTAGAACAAAAAATTTCTACAACATAAAAAAGCACCAAAAAGGACTCATGCAAAAATAATGCCTTCTATTTAATCTATGCAAATCCACATTAAAGTAACATTGTTGTGAAAATTCCAATGGCATCATCATATTGTTTCTAACAGATCCTAATCCTGCCTCCATAACCTGCCTCGTAACCTATTTTGAGTTATGGAAAATAGTCTTCGGTTTGTAGGGTCTGGCATTGCCAGACATCGATTTCCATGGGAATTCCCTCTAGACTTAAAACATATATTTGCAAATAATTACCTTTCTCCATTCAGTTTGACCCTTTGTCTTTATATCCAATGACAGATACGTTGCTTCATGGTTTGATTTCGAGCTTGGCTTCGTATTTGACATTTCTGAAGGCACAACATGGCCTTCTCTCGCACGGATCCACAATCAACCCCAAAATTAGCGACAATTTCGAGGCTTTGATGTCAAGAAGTTGTTTTCCAGCATCCTTTATCATTAGTTGCAACATATGGGACTGCATGTGTTTCTGGACGTGGGAAAATTTGAGTTGGAGAATTACTTTCCAAACAAAATGCATCACCCCATTTGCTTTCATTATGTTTGCAAGGGTCAAGCACTCATTTATGAGTCGTTGATGCAAGAGCATCCAAACTCCAAGTCAAATACATTTGGCTAGACTTAGAGGTCTTTGATTTACGAAGGGAGTTGGTTCCCTAATGGTTAATTATTTGTAATTTTCTATGTTTCTAGGGAATTATATAAGGACTATAATTTTCTTTTCTTCTGTTTAAGGTGCATTTGAATATGTGATCAAAAGACCATCAAATCTCCAAATTAACATTTGTAGCAGTGGGTTTCAATAAACCATCATTCATGGTCGACCCAAATGACCCTTGCGCAGTCGCAAGATCGAGAATCCTTCCATGCTTCCCATTATTATATCTCTTCCCATCCGGAAAATCCAATCCAATACTCAAATACACATATTTCTCTCGTTTCTTCAAAGAAATTTGTGATGAGGCAGTCATCTTTGCAAAATTCTACAACAAAGAACTTTTGCTACTAAACACAATGCATACAATAGATAGCATGCGTATCAATGTTAATAAAAACAATATTAGTTGTATATCGCATCTCACGTCTAGATATGAGATGCCATACCCAATATATGTTGACGACAACAATCTCTGAAATCCGACCTCAAATTAATTTAAAACAGAACGACTACAACTCTCGATCTAATTCTTAGAACAAAGATCTGACTCGGATCAATAAGCTTCAACTGTGACAAATGAGAGTTGTTTCATCTCTATCTGTATTTCTCCCACACGGCTATATGCATCCCTCGCTTTGCAAATTCCAAAGCGCAGAAGGAAGTCAGAAAGTGGTTAAATCGTCGAAGCCTCCTCAACAGACCTTTTAGATTTAGAATCCATAAATATTCTAAATAAAATAGATTTTCCACTTATGATCAAGTCTAGCCGATCATATTATATGCTTTTCCCTTGGCCAATGTGATCCATAAAAATATTTATGTGCTTCCTAATCCATGCGAACACTGCGTCCTCATTTCTTGATCCCATATTTTCCCAGCTCTACCACATCGATTTTAGTGGGCCATCTTTCTCCAAATTGACCATGTATACAAATCAATGAATCAAACTTAGATAGAATGGATCCTCATAAAATTGTACGCAGGTCCACAAGCTCTGCCAGACAACCATGCAGCTTTCACATAGAAAACACACACACAACAATATTGCAACAGAAAAGAAACACTCACACACTATTGAATCTATGTACTTGCACACACTTTACCCTAAATTAATTATTTATATTGGATTAACTATCAAAATTTCCACATCTTCCTCGCTCTCCCTTAGGGATTCAAGCCAGATCTAGCTCTCATACCCAGTTAGAAATTTGAAGAAAACAAGAGAGATTGATTGCACACGACAAATCACACTTGATAATTTTATTGATCACCACAGGTACAAATATATAGGACATAAATTACTGACTTCGACACATCTAGATCATGATTATGACTCATACATTGGAAACACCACCTTCTAGTTTGACTCCTCGTAACTTCTAATAACAACTACACATGACATGGAAGCATTACTTCAAGAAAAACAATTTTCAAAGATAGCTTGGAGCCAAAATTCATCAATTATATATTAAAACTCAAACCATTTAATGCATAGGGAAGTTATTAATTAAAATACTAGAGTATCTAGAATTAAATTTAACTTAGTTCAGTTAAACGTTCATTCCATTATCAAATTATCTCTTTTTGGTAAACTCAACAATTGTATATTAAAAGGAATACCATATTAAACATAGCAAAAGTGTTATCTAAAATATTATATTATCTAGAATCAAGTTTAATGAATCTTATTTAAATTTTAATTCTATAATCAAATCAATTCAAGGAAAAACCTGCAATTTCCATCTATAAAATCACAATTTTATTTATGGTTATTGTCAAAGTGTGAAACCCAAAGTTCAATTATTACATGCAGTTTAATAAACCTCATAATCTCTTTCATATCGAATAATTTCAAACGGAAAAGGGTTCTGGTTTACAATTGAAGTGGCTCTGAAACCAGGAAGCAAGAAGAACGTGGATCTCGACAGGCTACTGCGATGGCAACATCAAGCTTCAATGGCCGCAGGACACTCGCACCTCTTGCAGAGTGGCTGATGGCTCGAATCCTCCAGAGATCTACGAGTCTACCCTTACCTTTGAGCACAAAGAACTACAAGAGGTAGGAAAATAGCGCATCAGATCCACGAGAGATGGTGATGGGATACAGAG